>PVJI01022272.1:0-25529 GCA_004026765.1 Micronycteris hirsuta | reverse complement strand
CTGGTCTCTACCCACTCGTTGCCAGCAGCACTTCTCTCCATGTCTTGACAACTCAAAATGTCTTTAGAAAGTGCCAGCTATTCCCTGGCTACCCAAATCACCACCGCTCCACCACCCACTCTGTCTAGAGCCTAGAGAAACAACCTGGATGCCAGTGTAACTTATTAAATACACAGCATGCAGTAGCATGCAGCCACTAAAAAGACAGTTTAGTGCTATGCAGTTGCTATGTAGGGATTTCCATAGATTTTGTTAAAGGAGTTAAATAACTTGCAAAATGATTATATAGTACAATCCAATTTTTCTCAAGCAACGACTGACCATCACATCTTATTTGTGAACATGAATAAATATACAGGTAGGTATTTCTGTGAATAAGCATGGAGAAAGGGATGATAAAAAGTACATACTAATTTATTAATGTGGATTACTGTTTACATGGTGACAGGGTTGGAGTAAAGAAGAAGGGAAATAAATCCAAAAGTAAAAAATATAAGTAAGTAAAACAGGAATTCCACCTCACAAGGAAATCTGATATGTATTATGGTAGAACATTTACATGTTTGTGGAATTGTGGTGAATATTTTTAAGTTTTACCACTTCAAAAGCATGAACAACTGCTTTTCACTCTTAATATTCATTTTTTACTACATCAAACTTAAAATTTTTGCACAGCAAAGGAAATCATCAACAAAATAAAAAGACAACACACACAATGGGAGAATATATTTGCCGATACATCTGATCAGGGCTTAATATACAAAATTTATGAAGTCCTTATAAAACTCAATACCAAAAACAAACAAACAAAAAAAAAAAACAACCTGCTTAAAAAATGGGCAAAGGACCTCAAAAGAAACTTTTCCAAAGAGGACATATGCATGGCCAATAGACATATGAAAAAATGTTCAACATCCCTAATCATCAGACAAATGCAAATTAAAACCACGAGATACCATCTCACACCTGCCGGAATGGCTTTCATCAATACATCAACAAACGACAAGTGCTGGTGAGGATGTGGAGAAAGGGGACCCTTTTGCACTGATGGTGGGAATGCAGACTGGTGCAGCCACTATGCAAAGCCTCAGCAGTATGGAGATACCTCAAAAAATTAAAAATGAATCTGCCTTTTAATGCAAGAATCCCACTTCTGGGAATGTATTCTAAGGAATCCAAAACACTAATTTGAAAGAACATAAGCACCCCTACGTTCATTGCAACGTTATTTGCAATTGTCAAGATATGGAAGCCACCCAAGTGTCCATCAGTAGATGAGTGAGTGAAACAGCTAGGGGACATTTACACAATAGAATACTACTCGGCAGTGAAAAGAAGAAAATTTTACCTTTTGTGACAGGATGGATGGACCTGGAGAGCATTATGCTAAGTGAAATAAGCCAGTCAGAGAAAGACAAATACCACATGATTTCACTCACATGTGGAATCTAGTGAACAAACTGAACAAGGAAAGTGGGGGCAGACAAATAGACAGAGAGCAGGATGATAACTGGTCAGGGGGAGGTCAGGGGATGGAGGGATGGAGCAAAAGGAAAAAGGACTCAGGGACACGGACAACAGTGTGGGGGTTGCTGGGCAGAGGAGAGTATAAGGACTAAAAGGTAATGGAAAAATGCAATAACAATTAAAAAATAATATTCATTCTTCAATATTTCTTTTCATCAATTTTACATTACCAAGAATTACATATTTTTCTAAAATTTTTAAAATATATATAAGCAGAAAAAAGGAAAAAATGTCTAGTAATCCCAGTAGAGTGATATAACCATCTATAAATATATATTTGTATTAAGCAATTTAGAAAGTACAGTGTGAGTCAGTTTTTATGTTCTGGAATATTTTTGGAATTTAGTTTTAGTTGTAGCATACTATTTTATATTTCGAGATATCATAATTTATAAAATTATCTAAATAATTTTAAGTAAAATTATTTAATGTTAAATTCTTTTCCAACATATTCACTATAATAAATATCAACAATGAGTATCTATTTAGATACATATTTATTGGTATGACATTTGTTGTAGTTATGATATAAATATAAATATAAATATAACAAACAATATATATTTTTTAATTTTTATTATTCCTAAGGATCAGTATATATTTCTTTACTTAAGAAGTTATTAAAAATAAGCTGATTTTTACTTTTGCTACTAAGACACAGATAGTAATATCTAGATACACATGTGTGAATTTTTTAAATCTTTTTAATTTTTCAGTTACAGTTGATATCTGGTACTGTATAAGCATCAGGTGTAGAGCATAGTGGTTAGACATTTGATAATTTATGAACTTATCCTCCCAAAAAGTCTCATACCCACCTTGTACCATAGTAATTACAATATTATTTACCATATTCCCTATGGGGTGTTTTACATCCCTGTGTCTATTTTATAACTGCCAATTGTACTTCTTAATCACTTCACCTTTTTTACCCCTCACCCCCTCTCATCTGGCAACCATTATTTCTAGCTTGTCCTCTGTATCTATGAATCTGTTTTTGTTTAGCTTTTTATTTATATGTTCTTTAGATATTTGCAGCCTTTTTTCTTATTTTAAGACAGTACTTGAAAACTACAGAGCAGATCTGCTCATATATTACTAATGGTACAAAAAGTATTGTAGATTCAGTTTACAGAAAGATAAAAGTATAATCAATGGACATGAGAAGGTTTCCCACATATTCAAAAAGACAAATATAAGTGATCAATTGATCGCTTTTAATTAAAAAAATTAAGGACTATTAATGGTAGCATTTTTTAACCTTTATGTTTGTGTGAGTTAATTAAAGACCACATAAAATGTTTTGGACCTGGTTATTTATGCAATATTGTACACAAGTAATGTGGTCCAGAAATAAAGAAAAGTAATCATTCTGACAAAATACTTTATAATTCTCCCTGGTAATCAGTACTTGATACAATATATTTTTGTGGAGTGTTCTCTTCAAAACAGTCTGATTATATCATATTTGATACAGTAACACAGTTCACTGAACTTATTTAGGCATCTCTGAGACAATGGGCTGCTAAACAAATTGTAAGGACATTAATTAATTTGACCCTCTGGGAAAAACAAAATTCTTTCTGAGAAGGCCAATAGATTCAAAGAACCTGTGATCTATTTCTAAGCATCACAGCATTCCTGTTAATTAAAAGTGTGTTTATGGACCTTTTCACTCATTGTTACCAAGATGAAGAATTAGATACAGAAGGAGGCCATTTTCAATGCCTGTCGCAGGCCTATTTATGAGTCTTGTTGGAGCCATTGCTGAAATTGCAGAGAGAAACTACAAACATTAATCTACTCTCTAGTCTGCACATGAATAGTGTTTAGACAGTATATACGAGATTTAATGGCAAGAGTGACATTTGTGTGACATGAATTAACAAAGGCATAATGGAGATGGCTGCTGTCTCTTTTTCCCTTCCCTCATAACTTTCTTTTCTTTTTCTAATGGTATAATTGGCCATCTCCACAAACAGACTACAAACTCCAGTAGGGAGAGAGTTGTGTCTTTTGTTATTTTTATATCCATTCCAGCATTGAAGATTGACTAGCACTTCCTAAATACTTGTGTAGGTCTCGTGTTACTTGAATCTATCCCCTTCTATGTTTTTTTAACTGCAAAGTATTTTGAATTAATTAATGCAACAGGCATTTCTTGAATGCCGATTAAATGCCACACAGTGTGTTGGGAACAGAGGGTGGGAATGTACGAAGTGTTTGAAAAGTAGCCGGAACGGAGTATGCTGCTTGATATGACCCGCATGCTTACTATTGTGCGTTTCTATATGCACAATTCAAAGTCAAACAGTACCACTCTCCTGGAGATGCTAATGCTCTAATGTGTATAATAGCAGCTTAAAGCATAAAGTGTTCAACAAACATAACTCACTTGATACTTTGTAAATAGAGCCCTGCAGGCTACACAGATGATAACTGCACTTCCTGTTGGGCAGACATTGTTTCTACATTATAAATGAGAAAAAAGCTAAATGACTTCTCTAAGCCTGAACCCATGATGAATGGAGCCTAACCCAAGCCCTTCTCCAGGACATCACTGTAGCATGTGCTGTCCTTACTTACAGCTCTGTCTAAATCTTCATATTTGGGGGCCACTTACCCTTTATGTCGTTTCAGGCCTGTATCACCATCTCAGCCTGGCCTCTGATATTTGGTGGAGGGAGACTCCCATATTCAGTTCCTTGGGAGGGTGGGAGCTAGGCCAGTGATATGGAGTTACTCGGAGAAAAGTCAGATGATGCTGAGACATATAAACAAATATGATTTGGAAAAGCATCTTTTGTTTTATCTGATCCTTGCATTGGAATTTATTATGGTACCAGTTCAGGACACATTTCTGTTTAAAATGATATGGTTTTTGGATCCTTCAAGGGGAGTTAATTACTAATGTGCCACTATGAATAATAATGAGATTAAAGTCTGAGAAGAATGTTAAAAGGAAACAAATGTGATTTGTGTGATGTTTCAGCCACCACTTTAAAAATGCCTGTGTGACTAAATAGAAGTTTCTACAGGTGAGGTCACAGAAAATTAAATACAATGCAGCTGTAAAAAAAAATAGTTTTCAATAACATATTCATTCAACAAATATTGGTTGAGCTTATTGGTTGCTAGCTACTTTCTAGGTACATATACATGCTGAACATACCAGGGAAGGATCTCTATTATCATGTGGCTAATTATAGCAAAGAGGGATAGCAAATCAATATCAAGTATTATAAATAAACACTCTGCATAGTATGTTGAAAGTTAGTTGGTGCTGTAGGGAAAAAAGAAAAGTGGAGCAGCACAGGAAGGACCAATCAGGAACCAGTGGAAAGTAGTTTAGAAGTACGGAAGGTGGTCGGGGTGGGGATTCAGTTAGAGAAATTTTCGTGGAGCCGTAGGAATGAGGGTGCCTGCATTATTGTCTTTCAGTTTCTCAGTTTTGTAAAGGGTGGTGGATGGCCTGGCCACATAGCTGGATAGAGTGTCTTCGGAGTACCTGAAGGTTACGGGTTCAATACACGGCCGGGGCACATACAAGGATCAACCAATGAGTGCATACACAGGTGGAACAACAAATCGATGTCTGTCAGTCTGTGTCTCTGTCTTTCCCACTCCCCCATTCTTCTCTCTTGAAAAGCAGTGAAAAAGTGTCCTTGACTGAGAATTAAAAAAAAGAAAACATAGTGACATAGAAAATCTCAACTTTTTGAAAGGTTAAATAACTTGAGGAACTCACAGGAGTGACTGGGCAGGGGGACTGAAATAACAAACTACAAACTCTGAAGACTTTCCTCGCTAGCCTACACAATCCAATATTTTAGTCACTGGTCGCCGGGAACTACCAAGCCATTGAAATGTGGCTGGTCTAAATTGAGATGTGCTGAAGTAAAATGTAGAATAAAGTGTAAAATACACACTAGATTTTGAAGATGTAGTACAAAATAAAAAAAGAAAACCCAGACTATAAAAGATATCTCATGAATAATTTATGTATTGATTATAATTATAATATATTGATTATAATTAAAGCATTATGGATATTTTGTTAAATAAAATGTATTACTAAAAGTCAATCTGTTTCTTTTTACTTTTTATAAAGGATTGGGTGTGGGAGGTGGGGATGGGTGGGCAGGGGAGAGTGGTGGGGACAGCTGTAGTTGAACAATGATAAAAAAGAAAAAAGAAATAACAGCAAAAAAATAAAAATATTTCTGCTAAAAATTCTAAAACTACATATGGAACTCACTGCAGACATGGGAGGGCTTTCTTTTCCTTTTCTTCTGCCATCTTCCCCCACCACTCCCCTTGGCCTCATCCCTCCCCACCTCCCACTCTTGTCCTACCCCTTTTGGGTTTGTTCATGTGTCCTTTATATGCATTCCTTGACAACCCTTCCCCTTTTTCACCCTCCCCTATTATCCCTTCCCCCCACCCCTCTGGTCACTGTCAGTTTGTTCTTTATTTCAATGTCTCTGGTTATATTTTGCTTACTTGTTTGTTTTGTTGATTAGATTCCACTTATAGGTGAGATCATACGATATTTGTCTTTCACTGCCTGGCTTATTTCACTTAGCATAATGTTCTCCAGTTTCATCCATGCCGTCATGAAGGGGAGAAGTTCTTTTTTTTCTGCTGTGTAGTATTCCATCGTTAATGTACCATAATTTTTTGATCCATTCATTTACTGATGGGCACTTAGGTTACTTCCAGCACGTGGCTATTGTAAATTGTGCTGCTATGAACATTGGAGTGCATAGGTTCTTTTGGATTGATGTTTCAGGATTCTTAGGTTATAACTTCAGCAGTGGAATTGCTGGGTCAAAAGGCAGTTCCATTTTTAGTTTTCTTAGGAAATTCCATATTGTTTTCCACAGTGGCTGCACCAGTCTATATTCCCACCAACAGTGTACTGGGGTTCCCTTTTCTCCACAACCTCTCAGCACTTGTTGTTTGTTTATTTATTAATGGTGGCCATTCTGACAGGTAGTATCTCATTGTGGTTTTAATTTGTATCTGTCTGATGGCTAGTGATGTTGAGCATCTTTTCAGATGTCTCTGGACCCTCTATATGTCCTCCTTGGAAAAGTGTCTGTTCAGGTCCTTTGCCCATTTTTAAATTGGATTGTTTGTCTTCCTGGCATTGAGTTGTATTATGTATTTTGGAGATCAAACCTTTGTCTGGTGTATCATTGGCAAATATGTTCTCCCATACATTCAGTTCCCTTTTCATTTTGATGATGGTTTCTTTAGCCTTGCAGAAGATTTTTAGTTTGATGTCCCATTTGCTTATCTTTTCCTTTATTTCCCTTTCCCTAGGAGATATATCAGCAAAAATATTTCTACATGGGATATCTGAAATTTTTCTGCCTGTGTTTTCCTCTAGGACCTTTATGGTGTCATGGTTGATATTTAAGTCTTTTATCCATTTTGAGTTTACTCTGGTGTATGGTGTAAGCTAGTGGTCTAGTTTCATTTTTTTGCATGTATACCAGTCCAGTTCTCCCAACACAATTTGTTGAAGAGGCTGTCTTTACTCCACTGTACGCCCGTGCCTCTCTATGGTCCAATATTAATTGACTGTAGAGACTTGGGTTTATTTCTGGGTTCTCAATTTAGAACAGTCTTAACATCAAGAATTGATGTGACTATACATAGTTACCATTCACTGAGTACCAATCACCACGTACCTGGCTTTATTTAAGCTTTCTCATTTAATCTTCACATTTACCTTGAGCCTTTTTTAGAAGATAAAATTGATGCACAGGGAGAGTAAATAATTTGCCCCTAGCCATGCAGAAGACACTTAAATCTATCACTGGGACCCTTGTCTCTCTGAAGCAAATGCCTATGTTCGAAAACATCAATCTCTATGGCTCAGTATGACACTCTCAAGAGTTCCTGAAATATATCAATTTGATGATCATACAAATAATGGAATTGATAGTTTCCCTTCTAAAACACACAAATGTTGGAAGTGATATTTTTGCTGTATTAAAAGGCAGCATTTTATCAATATCAAAGAGCTCAAAACAAACAAGTATGTTTTTTTCTATATTTCTTATTTCCTCCCATTGCCATTTTCTTACTACAGTTCAGTGTCATTTCTACTTTCTCTTTGTCTTGTGTTACTTTTTAAAAACACAAGTCTTCCACTCCAACTACACAGCAATGCCAAGCAATAGAACCAGAGGAATTATGGCTGATAAGCCTTAGAATACATCTTGCAGATTTAGTTTTCTTACAAGAAGACAATAAATAATATGCATCATTTGCTTCTTTACCAGAATAAGAATAAAAGCAATTCTCTTCATTAGATCGCAGTGAGTATTTAGACCATGGCTATTCTGTTTTCCATATTTTTCTTTGCAATGGAGGCTTAACTTTAGTGATGACTGGGCAACAAGAACGAGTCCAGCCCTGACTGGTGTAGCTCAGTGGATTGAGCACAGGATGGGAACCAGACGGTCCCGGTTTGATTCCCAGTCAGGGCACATGCCTGGGTTGCGGGCCAGGTCCCCAGTGAGGGCCATGTGAGAGGCAACCATGCATTGCTGTTTCTCCCTCCCTTCTCCTCTCTCTAAAAATAAATAAAAATAAAATCTTAAAAAAAAAAAAGAATGAGTCCAGTTCACATGTAACTCCTCTGTTTCTTTGGTATTTCACATGACCAGACAATGATTTCCATTTTGTTACTGAAAAACAAGTCTGGTCTCAAACCTTCCAATCATCTATATGTGCCATTTGAATTAATACTTCATCCAGTTCATATCAAATTTGTCTGCCTCTGGGGAGATATATAATCTTAATTTCTGATTTTCTTTCCCTTGTCTTGGTTTATTTTATTACATACTAGGGCCTAGATGATGCCTTCTTTTTTCAAAATGCCAGAAGGCATCAACTGTGAGACATAGTATTCAGTGAAAAGCATGTGAATAAACAATTCTTTCAGAATCCTGAATGACAGGATTCAACTCTGAATAAATAATGTTAAATTTCTTTGGTTAATTATTTTATCATTTTGCAAGTAACCAAACATTGTCGTCTCTCAAAAAAGGAATTTACTACATGTATATTTACTTACATTTATTCTCAGTAAAATAATGAACCATTAAACTTGCCCTTCCTATCTTCTCAAACCCTTGCCTGTTTCTATTTACTCCATTTTTTAAGTATCCTTAAATACTTAATACATTGCCTCTCTATCACCATAGCATACTTTTTTTTTTACTTCAAGCCTCACAATTCTCAACTTCCTTGAAAAAAAGAAAGAAAATGAAATCTCTAACTTTAACTTTATTTCCATTCTGAGCATTTTTTTTTTCATTCTCAAAATTCCGCTTCCCAGACACTGTTTGTATCCTCTTCCTCACTACAAACACCTCTTTTTGGTTTTCTACAACCTGTCTTCTGCAAAAAATATTATTTTTCCACAAATAATTATTGGTGACCCACTATTGGTTGTTGGATTAGACAATGTAGTGAGATTTGTTTACCAAATACAGGCCTGAGCTTATGTTCTAGCTGTCTTTGAGGACTGCATTGATTTCATATCATAATGACCTAATTCTGTTTACGGTGCATTTGACACTACTGCCCATTCCATGCCTTCCAGAGGTTTTATCCATGTTTTCACTGCAGCAGACAGTGACTTTTTTCCTAATGCTGTATCTCTCCTTGATGCTTTTTTTGTCTTTCTCCTAAAACCTAAATGTGAGCTTTACCCAATATTCTGGTTTTACTTTTTTTCAATCTCTTCCTGCACTCTTGCTTGTTAGATATTTATTCTTTTATCGCTCAAAAATGTGCTAATTCCTGCATGTATGCAGCCCTTATTTTCACATTCTAGTCTCACGTTTTCATATGCCAGCTGGAAAATTTCCCGTCTCTCCTAGTTATGTATCCTAACACAAACCCTCCTTCCTTCCAGAGTCTCCTCCTCCGGATCCTGATGCGGGTCACTGACATGATCATTGTTAACACTTAATTGTCTCTCAATTTCAAATATGTCAGTTCTTCATTCTCTACTTAGATGTTTTCCCCTTTTCCCTTTTTTTGCATTTCTACTCCCATCATCTTAATTCACTCTTGGGCAATTGTAGATGTCAAAGAAACTCATCTCCAGTGCAAATGTTCTCCCAAACCAGGCCACACTGCATGTTGATGCAGGATTAATATTCCTAAATGGCGACTCCTGGTCCTCCAAGTCATCAGAAGCTCATCATTACCCTTTAGTTTGGCATTAAAGACTTCCTATGCTCTTTCCCAAATTGTATTTCTAATTTTAGTTCTCATATTATTCTGCTACAAATTCTACGTCCTTGTTCCTTAAATATGCTTTCGGTCATATCATGGTTTTAGCTTGATACCATTGTTAACTTGTGGTCATATCATTGTTTTAGTGTGATGTAATTTTTGTTGATAGTGGACGCAATGCACTGGGCAGAAGGAACTGAGGTAAACAGACCTATAAGTCTTTATCTTGCTTGGAGTAAGGTTGTGATTACTGTTTGCTGTGAGTGCCAGAAGGTAACATATCTTCTAGCAGCCTTGTTTTTGTCTCCCTCGTTTTATTTTGGTTTCCCTAGAGGCTTCTTAAACAAGGTCTGAGGGATAAAGTTCTTTCACTGTGGGTAGTAAGGCAGGAAAACGTAAGATGGAAACGTCAGAAGATGGGAGGCATTCTAGAACCCTGTGACTTAACTGCAGTCTTTTAGGTGGCCTCTCACTGTGCCCTTCACAAGTGCTTCTCAGTTTTCCTTTCCCCAACAGAAAGAGGATGTCTAGATCAGGTGAAAAAAAAAAAGGCACATTCAGAACGGCTACTTTTCCCTCCCCCAGAAAAAAACCAGAGAGGAGTTTTCTCCAGCCTTCACTGTGAGAATCTGTTGGGACTCCTGGAGGTAAAGCTTTGAGGGTACCCCTAAGTCTTGCCCCTCTGGAAGTCCATCTCTCTAGCTTTTCTACACCCACTTTCCAGTGTTGTTCATTGCAGCTGACATGTTCCACACCCAGTGTGAGCTGCTCCTGGGGTTCTGCTCTACTGAACGGTGCCTGCCTATTCCTAGCTACAGTTTTTGGGGGGCAGCAGTTTGCCCTGTGACCTCTACTTTATTCTCTGAAGGCTCTAAGATTAGTTTTTGATTTTTGGTTAGTTCATCTTTTTTCATTATTCTGATACCTTCCAGGCTCCTTACATGCTAGACCAGAAACCAGATGTCTCCCCCATATTGTCATATATATGAATTTAAATGCCATAAATATATATAATATATATATTTAGAATGATCTTTGCCACTCTGAACTGATTTCTCTGCCTACTACAATCTCCACTATTTCCTTTAATATCTTGATATAATGACATGTATTTTATAAAGAGTTTCCTCAAACACCAAATGTAAGCCATCTTTTTTTATTGTTGTTCAAGTACAATTGTCTCCATTTTCCGCACATTATCCCCCCGGTCCCACCCATCCCCACCTCCCGCCCTCAATCCTACCCCCCTTTGGCTTTGTCCATGTGTCCTTCATCCATGTTCATCTTTTATATGTTGAACAGTATAGCACTTAGGATCTACATCATTATTTGGTGTTACAGATTCACAATAATCTCAGCAAGCTATATATTATTATTATGATTATTATTTTCCCAATTTGATAGATGATGACTATGAAACACAGTGGGGATTTAATGATTTTCCCTATATCAAAGGCAAGTATCAGAGCTTGGATTTGAACTCAGATAGACTGATCTAGAGCTTGTCTTCTCAATAGTACATATTGGCAGCTTTTACTGTTATGTTCTTTGGGTTATGTTTCATATCTTCCCAGCTATGATTTGGCCATCTCCCTAACCTCCAAATGCAAAAATGGTGTCTTCTATATAATAGTAGTTATCCAATCAATAACTTGTGATGGATAGTTTTTCACTACTGCTACAATAATCTATTTTCTGAATTTTCCAGGAGAACAGCACTAATTTGCAACTGTGTTCTAAACATTTTACATATAGCGTATCATTTAATTTTTACCACAAACCCATGAGGCTAAAGTACCTACTATAATTATATCTTATTGCTTCTGAGTCCTAGAGAATTTAAATAGGTTCCCAAGGTCACATACCTAGTAAGTAGTCCAGTCAAGATTTTAATTAAAACCCACAGCTCTAGTGTGTATAAGCTTAACCAATCAGTAATCCTGCTCACAGTTTCTGCTCATTACACATTCATTAAAAGAACCTAACGATACTGTTTTACGTTTCAATGAAAACAAATATTCTTCTGTTATTTGCTTTCTACACTCTCAGTTTAAATGGATCTCAAATCTAAACAAGTCAAAGCTTTCACCATTTATCATTTGCCTAAAGAGCAAGGTTTATAATTTATTAGTTCTTCCTTCCTACACAATGGGGAAACAAGTTTCCTTTTCAATCTCAATTTGGCAAATGAAATCAAGTTTCAGAAATGCTATTAAGTCAATGTGTGTTTCTAAGGGCATCTTGATGAGAAAATTACACATAAAGAGGTTCTTCTGGGTTCTTTTAATATGAGAATTCAGAGATTCATAATTCTTTGTCTCTACCTAGACTTATAGGAAGTGCCAGCCAATTCCATCCATATATCATCGTCATGTGATTGAAATATACTTGCTGCTGAGCAATTAGAAGCTTTCAAAATAAGATGAATCTACCCTGTGTTAGCATGTCAAAATTTGAAGCCTCATTTTTTTTATATCAGATCAATGCATGCTGAGGGAAAAAAATTTAACAGTACCAAAGTTGTTAATAGTAAATAATGTTAAAATGAGACATTCTGCTGAAGTGTTTTTTCCAAGTATCAATTACTCTTTTCAAAAGAGAATAATGCCTACTAAAAAATAAATCATTGAAAAGAATAGAAATAAAGAAATGCCAAATCCCTGCACTGTACAGGCATTTACAAAGCCTATAAAAGTGATGCAGTGACGGACTTTTCTATCGAATTCCATGAGGGAACTTCATTTGACTTCAGAGACACTCTATCTGTGGCTGCCATTTTGGCAGCTTGGAGGACAATTTTGTTGTCTCTATAAGCATGCTTACATTCCACAGCTTTTAAAACTCGCAGACACAAAAAAGTCAGCACCTTGAAAACATGGGGGCGGGGAAATGAAAGCACACAAAGAGATGGAAGGCATTTGAACTGATAGTCATTATGCACCCCTATATTTTAGAGTGAGGGACAGACAGAAATTACAGGGGATGTGGAGCCAAGCTTAAGTAAGTCTGACGCCGAAGAAGGGAGCATTTTGCTATTTTGAAAGAGAGGCATATTGCATTGCATTTTTAAAAAACCATTAGGCAGCTTTATTTTATGAGCAAGAAAAAAAAAACCAGACTAAAATTGCCTACAATTTAAAGCAAGGAGTGAATTCAGATCAATTGAAGTGGGAAATTGTCTTTTATGATTTGACCCTAGTGCAAGTCATTGTGATTCTGTTGTGGGAACTGGAGCCATAAAAATATTGCTTTATTTTAAAAGTATTAACTGTCTTTTTAAAAAAGAAATGTCAAAGGAGTTGCCTTGTAACATAATAACTCAAGGAAGCATTTTCAAAAATGAAGATTGTTACTAATAACATGAAAAAGGCAAATTAGAATCTTTATCTCTGAAGACACCAAAATGAAACCCAAGGCCTGGGAAGCAGGGGTTGGCCTGTGAGTGTGGCTGAGACATTCAGGCATTCCAACATCAAGGGGCAGTGGGGATCTGGACGAAGTCCACTCTGACGCTGCATTTACACTGTTGGGTACTGAGTAGACCCCAACTTTCAAAAATGTGTGCAATTCTTTAAATAGTGTTTAAGGTAAGCTGGAATATTAATGAGAAACTTATATTCAGTGCTTGATTTTAACTAATATGTGAAACATAAGGTCTATACCCTAAGAACATTAAAAACTTATTACCATAAAACCTGTATAAGCAAAACTAAAGTGTTAAACTAAAAGTGTACAGAAAATATCAGGAGGCAGAGGCTGTAGGGAGAGATAAAACCCAAACATATTTGATGAATGCCCACATCCCACAGTCCTGCATCTAGTAGTACTTAATTAGTGTATGATAGATTTTACAAACATAATTGAATGCATTAGTTCCAATACTTGAGACTTAAGTAACTTTTAACATGGCCAGTAGAGAGCTGTAAGAAAGTCCAAAACAAACCAACAAAAACATTCCACATAATGTCGTTGAGCATTCCACAGAGTCACACACAAGTAAAGTGAGCTGGTTCAATGATTCACCATTAAATTCTAAATATGCTGTGGCTGTTGAGACTTTTAAGCTTAATTATTTACTTTTACAAATTCTAGCCCTGGTTGGTGTGGTTAAGTCAATTGAGCGCCAACCTGCACACCAAAGGGTCACCGGTTTGATTCCCAGTCAGGGCTTGTGCCTGGGTTGCAGGCCAGGTCCCCAGTGGTGGGGTGCATGAGAGGCAACCACACATTGATGTTTCTCTCCTTCTCTTTCTCCTTCCCTTACCTTCTGTCAAAAAATAAATAAATAAATAAAGTCTTTAAAAAAATAAAAATTCTGAACTTTGGGATGCTTAGAGCGACCTTCTACAAGGATTTTGCTAGATATATAAATAGGTAATTCTCAATGAAGCAACTGAAAGTTTATAAATGTTTGAGAGTGGGTCTAGTCTGAGCTCACTAGATAAAGGATGAGTCTATTTCTAAAAATATAATTCAGTGTTAGGTTTTATACATTTTTGATATAATACACAGTTCCTGATAATTCATATATTTCTATTAATAATTTCAAGAGGCTAAGCAACTTTTCACCTTTATGATTCTGAAGTAAAAGTATGGCGTTGCAACAAGTCTTTTCTTTTTACAAAGTCAAATTTAGATATGCTGAAGTTCCAGAATTAAAAGTCTCCAAAGATCAGCTTTGCAATGGGGACTTCTAAATTGCCAGGCATGGTTTTGCATTCTTAAATTTTAAAATGGATAAAATTTCACATTTTCATGAATTAATATATCACCTTGAAATTGACTTTCTCATTTTTGTGTTTAGCTGTAAGATTTTGTAAGACCAAAATTGAATATGTAAATTAGAAGAGGTTAGGAGGGGTATATTATAAAAACTCACATAAAGTCCCCTAACTAATAATTGAAATTGCTAACTTTGATGTTGAGCTTTACATTACATTGTCTTTTATTGAAGTAAATATGCTTTTGTTATATGATGAATTATTAGTATACCCAGTGGATTATATATTTTTAAAATTAAATACTGTAGTGTAGTCCTAAATTTCAAATAATAGATTGTCCTACATCCCTTGCAATAATGTCATATCTTTGCTAAACTCATTTTCAGTAGTTGCTATAATAAAAGTAAATGCTGAGGAAAATAAATATAAAATAGGAATGTAGAATAGGAAGTGAAAGCATTCGATTCAATTTCAAGGTTTGAGAAGCTGGTCAGTGTTTAAGAGGCTCACCCTCCAGTTGAAAGTAATTGTGGCTATTTACATATGAAATAAATTTGACAATAAAGTGGACAACCTAGAAGAAATAAATAAATTTCTAAAAACATACAGTTTTCTGTGACTGAGTCAAGAAGAAACAAAAAATCTGAATAGACCAATAACTGCTAATTAAATAGATTCAGTGATCAAAAATTCCTAACAAAAAATAAGTCCTGAATTGGATGGCTTCCCAGATGAATTTTACCAAACATTAAAAGGAGAATTAATACCTATCCTTCTCAAAATATTCCAAGAAAATTGAAAAGGAACAATGGCTTCAAGCTGATTTTACAAGATCAGTTTCATTCTGATCTCAAAACCAAAGGTATTAGGAAAAAAAAAAAAGAAAATTATAGGCCAATATCCCAAATGAACACAGATGCTAAAATCCTCAACAAAGTATTAGCAAACCTAATTCAGCAATACATGAAAAAGATAAAACACCATGATCAAGTGGGATTTATTCCTTGGATGCAGGGTTGGTTCAATATCAATAAATCAATTAATGTGATACATCACATAAACAAAATGAAAGATAAAATCACATGATCATATCAATAGATGCAGAAAAATATTTGATAAAATCTAGCACTCATTTGGGATTAAAAGACTCAGCAAAGTGAGAAAAGAAAGAATATTCTTCAACATAATTAAGGCCACATATGACAACCACACAGCTAATATCATACTCAATGGGGAAAAAACAAGCATTTTATTTAAAATGAGGAACAAGACAAGTTTGTCCATTGTCACCATTTTTATTCAACATAGTATTTTTTAAGTCCTAACCACAGCAGCCAGGCAAGAAAACAAAATAGAAAGCATCTAAATTGGAATGGAAGGAGAAAAATTGTCATTATTTGCAAATAACATACTATATTGAGATATATCTTAAAGATAGCACACACACAAAAAATAAAAATAAAATATATCATACTATTTGTGAGTTGACATAGAAAATATAGAATATTTTAATGCAAACATAACTAAAATTAATTTATCTTATTTGGAAGGAGGTTAGGATATTTATTTACATCACATGTAGTATGAGTAGATCCATATATTCAATTAAGTCTTAGCTGTATAAGGAAAGTTATTATAGCTAATTGAGTTATACTTTAGTTTTCTTATTCAAGATGATATTTTAAAGTTTGTCCCATATAGTGTAGTCTAAATGCATAGCACTTGAGGCAGTGAGATGAAGGAAAACTCAGATGTTCATTAATCAAAGATAGCATGAATTTAAAGAATGATTTTCTTTTTTATTTTTTAATTATTTATTTATTTTTTATTTTTAAATTTTAAAATCCTTATTGTATTTTTTCCATTACCATTTAGTCCCCTTATACCCCCCTTGCCCCAGCAGCCACCACACGTTGTCCACGGCTATGAGAACTTTTTCCTTTTTGCTCAGTCCCTCTACTCCCTAACCTTCCCCCCCACACACACTAGCTATCACCCTGCTTTGCACCTGTGAGTTTATTTCCATTTTCCCTGTTCAGTTTGTTCATTGGATTCCACACATGAGTTAAATCATACAGTATTTGTCTTTCTCTGACTGTTTTATTTCACTTAGCATAATGTTCTCTAGGTCCATCCATACTGTCGCAAAGGGTAAAACTTTCTTCTCTTTTATGTCTGAGTAGTACTCCACTATCTAAATGTCCCATAGTTGTTTTATCGACTTATCTGTGGATGGACACTTGGGCTGCTTCCATATCTTGACAATTGTAAATAACGCTGCAATGAACCTTGGGGTGCTTATGTTCTTTCAAATGAGTGTTTTGGTTCCTTTGGATATATTCCCAGAAATGGGATCCCTGCTTCAAAAGGCAGATACATTTTTCATTTTATGAGGTATCTCCATACTACTTTCCACAGTGTATGCTCCAGTCTGCATTCCCACCACAGTGCAAAACGGTTTTTCACATCCTTGCCAGCACTTGTTTGCTGATGTATTGATGATAGCCATTCTGACAGGTGTGAGATTGTACCTCATTGTGGTCTTAATTTGCATATCTCTAATGATTAGTGATGTTGAGCATCTTTTTCTATGTCTATTGGCCCTCTGTATGTCCCACATGGAGAAGTGTCTCTACAGGTCTTTGTCCATTTTTAATTGGATTGTTTATTTTTTGGGTGTTGAGTTTTATAAGTTCTTTGTAAGTTTTGGATATTACCCCCTATCAGATGTATTGGCAAATATATTCTCCCATTATGTGGGTTATCTTTTTATTTTGTTGATGATTTCCTTTGCTGTACAAAAACTTTTTAGTTTGATGTAGTCCCATTTGTTTAGTTTCTCTTGCCTGGGGAGATATATCTGATAAATAATTGCTGCAAGCAATGTCTTAGATTTTGCTGCCTGTGTTTCTTCTACGATGTTTATGGTTTTGAGTCTAACATTTAAGTCTTTAATCTATTTTGAAATAATTCTTGTGTGTGGTATAAGAAGGTGGTCTAGATTCATTTTTCTACACATAACTGTCCATTTTTTTCGATACCATTTATTGAATAAAATATCTTTGCCCACTGTATGTGCTTGTTTCCTCTGTCAAATATTAATTGACTATAGAGCTGTGGGTTTATTTCTGGGTTTTCTATTCCATTTCATCCATCTGTGTGTCTGTTCTTATGCCAGTACCATGCTGTTTTGTTTATTATGCCCTTCAGGTATAGTTTGATATGAAGTAGCGTGATTCCTCCGACTTTGTTCTTCTTTCTCAGGATCGCTGTTGCTGTGTGGGGCATTTGTGGTTCCATATAAATTTTTGAAATACTTGTTTTAGTTCTGTGAAATACATCATTGGAATCTTGATAGAAATTGCACTGAATCTATAGATTGCTTTGGGTAGTATGGACATTTTAATGATGTTAATTCTTCCTATCCATGAACGCAGTGTGTGCTTCCACTTATTTGTATCTTCTATTTCTTTCTTCAGTGTCTTGTAATTTTCTGAGTACAAGTCTTTTACATTTTTGGTTAGGTTTATTCCTAGGTATTTTATTCTTTTGAAGCAATTGCGAATGAGATTGTTTTCTTAATTTCCCTTTCTGTTACTTTATTATTGGCATATAAAATGCAACTGACTTCTGGACATTAACTTTGTGTCTTGCTACTGGGCCAAATTTATTTATTGAGTTCCAGTAGTTTCAGTTTATTAAATTTTTTCAGTTCTAGTAGTTTCTTGGTGGAATCTTTGGGATTCTTTATATATAGTATCATGTCATCTGCAAATAAAGACAGTTTTTCTACTTTCTTTCCCATTTCGATGCCTTTTATTTCTTCTTCTTGTCTGATTGCTGTGGCTAGGACTTCCAGTACTATGATGAATAAGAGAAGTGAAAGTGGATATCCCTGTCTTTTTTCTGATCTTAAGGGGAACACTAGTAGTTTTTGCCCATTGAGTATGATGCTGGCAGTGGGTTTGTCATATATGGCCTTTATTATGTTTAGGTATGTTCCCTCTATACCCACTTTGCTGAGGGTTTTTATCATAAATGGGTGCTGGATTTTATTAAAAGCTTTTTCTGCATCTATACATATGATCAGTGGTTTCATCCTTCATTTTGTTTATGTGGTGAATCATATTTATTAATTTTCAGATGTTGTACCAACCTTGCATTCCTGGAATAAATCCCACTTGATCGTGGTGTATGATCTTTTTGATGCATTGCTGAATTTAGTTTGCTAATATTTTGTTGAAGACTTTAGCATCTATGTTCATCAGGGATATTGGCTTATAACTTTCTTTCTTTGTAGCATCTTTATCTGGTTTTGGAATTAAGATAATGTTGGCTTCATAAAATGATCTTGGGAGCCTTCCCTCCTATTGAGTTTAATTAAATGGTTTGAGGAGAAGAAGAGGTGTTAGTTCTTCTCAGAATTTTTGGTAAAATTCACCTGGGCCATTCGGTCCAGGGCTTTTGTTTGTTGGGATTATTTTGATTACCACTTCAGTTTCATTAGGTGTAATCTGTCTATTCAGATTCTCTGATTATTCCTGATTTATTTTTGGAAGATTGTATGTTTCTAGGAATTTATCCATTTCATCCAGCTTGTCCAGTTTGTTGGCTTATAATTGTTCATAATATTTATATACAGTCCTTTGTGTTTCTTTGGTGTCAGGTGCTAGTTTTTCTCTTTCATAATTTATTTATTTAGGTCTTCTCTGTTTTTCTTGATGAGCCTGGTAAAAGGTTTTTCAGTCTCATTTATCCTTTCAAAGAACCAGCCCTGGGATTCATTGATCTTTTGTATCATTTTTAGCAGTACTTATATCTGACAAAACAGACTTTTTTTAATTTTATTTTTTAACATATTTTATTGATTATGCTATTACAATTGTCCCATTTTACCCCCTTTATTCCCCTCCACCCCACACATCCCCCATTCCTTGCCCTTTAGTTTTTGTCCATGGGTCATACACATATAAATTCTTAGGCTTCTACATTTCCTATACTATTCTTAACCTCCCCCTGTCTGTTTTCTACCTACCATTTATGCTACTTATTCTCTGTATTTTTTCCTCCTCTCTCCCCCTCCCACTCCCCTGTTGATATCCCTCCATGTCTTATATAAATCCCTTTAACATTTCATATAATAAAAGCTGGGTGATGATGAACTCCTTGAACTTGACCTTACCTGGGAAGCACTTTATCTGCCCTTCCATTCCAAATGAAAGTTTTGCTGGATAGAATAATCTTGGATGTGAATCCTTGCCTTTCATGACCTGGTATACTTCTCTCCAGTCT
The DNA here is from genome assembly GCA_004026765.1 of Micronycteris hirsuta. Classification (NCBI taxonomy): domain Eukaryota; kingdom Metazoa; phylum Chordata; class Mammalia; order Chiroptera; family Phyllostomidae; genus Micronycteris; species Micronycteris hirsuta. Next base: position 5,724 of record PVJI01022272.1, on the reverse strand, counting down.
GTTCTTGCCTGCAAGGTCTTTTTTGAGAAATCAGCTGACAGTCTTATGGGAACGCCTTTGTAGGTGATTGTCTCCTTTTCTCTTGATGCTTGTAAGATTCTCTCCTTATTTTTGATTTTGGGTAATGTAAGTATGATGTGTCTTGGTGTGTTCCTCTTTGGGTCCCACTTCTTTGGGACTCTCTGAGCTTCCTGGACTTCCTGGAAGTCTATTTCCTTTGCCAGATTGGGGAAGTTCTCTTTCATTATTTGTTCAAATAAGTTTTCAATCCCTTGGTCTTCCTCTTCTCTTTCTGGCACCCCTGTGACTCAGATGTTGGGATGTTTAAAGATGTCCTGGAAGTTCCTAAGCCTCTCCTCATTTTTTTGAATTCTTGTTTCTTCATTCTTTTCTGGATGGATGTTTTTTTCTTCCTTCTGGTCCACACCATTGATTTTGGTCCCAGTTTCCTTCCCATCACTATTGGTTCCCTGTACATTTCCCCTTATTTCATTTAGCGTAGCCTTCATTTTTTCATCTAATTTATGACCAAATTCAACCAATCCTGTGAGCATCCTGATTACCAGTGTTTTGAACTGTGCATCTGATAGGTTGGCTATCTCTTCATTGCTTAGTTGTAGTTTTTCTGGAGTTTTGATCTCCTCTTTCATTTGGGCCATTTTTTTCTTTCTTGGTGCTCCTGTTACTTTAAGGGGTGGAGCCTTAGGTGTTCACCAGGGCGGGGTAATACGTCACTGTGTTATGACACTGCCTGTGGGGAAGGGGTGTGAGAGGGAATAATGGCACTTGCTCAGCTCTCTGCTGGCTCTCAGTCACTTTGCCTGCTACCCACAAGCAAACTGGGACCTTCTGTGCTGATTCCCAGGTAGGTGGGCTTGTGTAGATTTAAGTCCCTGTGGGTCTCTGGGAATTCTTCCGGCGGCCACCTCAGTCCCCACAGGTGTTTTCAGTGGGTGATTTGAGTCTTTATTTCCCCAGGATGGTGGGTTGCGCGGTTTGCTCCGCTCCCCAGCTTTTTCTCTTGGTTTATCTGTGCACGTATGAGGGACCGCCAGGTCCACCAGGTTCAGCCCTGCTGGGTCCGGGTCAGCCAGCCGCGGGTGTCTCTGGGCAGCTGCAGTGTTGCCGGTACCGCTCCATGTACTGCCCTCTTGTTGCTCGCTCTCTGCCCGGCTCTGGATGAACGTGCCTTCTTTAACTCCTTGGTTGTTGGACTGCCATACAGTTCAACTATCTGTCAGTTCTGGTTGTTTTTTGTTTTTAAATTGTTGGCTTTCCTCTTCTGGTTGTGTGAGGAGGCACAGTGTGTCGACCTATGCCTCTATCTTGGCCGGAAGTCACAAAACAGACTTTAAAAGCAAGGGACAAAGCTCCCTTGGCAATGGTAGTTCGACAATCAGTGTTGTCATTCATCTTAACCTCATTCAAGATTCATTCATTTGTGGCTGTCACCTGAATTCAATTATGGCACATGCTACTTAAAAGATTATCAAGAGACTGAAGAGTATGGGCAGATTATAATGTATCTTTTAATAACAGATTAGGGGCAATGATGAAATATGATGAGAGGGATAATCATAAAGAGAATTTTCTTGTCCAAAGTAAAGGCAAAACAAATTTAAGACTTTAAGTATATATTAATTCACACTAAAAATGACATGCCTGCTCCATTTTAACTAACTTAAGATGAGAATCTGCACCAAACACAGATGTCTTTTAGGATACAAGTTACTGCGTTTATTCTTTTCATTTTATGAAAAATCAATAAGGTTTTCAATCATCATGAATCAATTTTGAAATCTTTATTTCTAATGAAAAGATTGTATATCAGAGCACACAGCTAGTGTTGTCCCCTTGAAATTATACGATCGCTTGTTGCTGGAACGTTTGTCTGTAACTGAAACACTGTCCTTTGTGAATAACTGTTATCGTTAAGTGATTCCTGTCCTTCAGGCCGTGTGTCATAAACTTCATGTGCATTAGCAGTTTTAATTCTCCCACTCACTGGATGAGGTAGTACAGTTTTCCCAAATTTACAACCAAGAAACTGACACTCAAAGGAACTTAGTAATTTTCCACAATTACAGTTATCAAAAAGTCTGAATTCAAAAATCTGATATTCTTCCCAACAATTGTTTCTCACATTTTGTGCAGTTTCCCAGAAAAGTCTAAGGAACTCCGGGGGAAGGAAGTGAAAGAGATCTTATCAATTCTAGCCATTGATAGAAAAGAGAGCTCTTATCAAATAAAAGTATGAACATGGAAGGAAAATGAAGAAGTTACACTAATTCTGTGGAAATGTTTGTTTTCCTAAAGATAAGTAAAAAATAACAGCAAAGAAAGAGATTCATTTTTAGCCATTTAGGTACATGTAAGTGCAAATTATGTGAAAATATTGGATTTTTATTGTTTTTACATATAATATGTGAATATTTGGTAGGTTAATCTATTGCTTATGCTGAATTTTATCAAGAGTAATTTATAACCACTGACCTTAAAGACTCCACAATACATTATTTTTACTGAAATTTTTTTAAAAAATTCTGCAATTACGGAGGACACTAGTCAATGTTTAGTTCTTATTAATAGAAGCAAATATAAATGGAAAAGTCTACAGACCTAACAAAACAAAAAAGCAAGCAGATTTTAGTCACTTTCTAAAAAAAACGTTGCTGCTTTCATCAAAAAGGGCATCCAAATGTCCTTCAGCTGCTTACCGGCTGTCAGTCACTGTTATAGCCTGAATGTTTTGTTCCCCCCAAATTCAAGTGTTAAATGCTTACCAACACAGTTGGCTACTTTAGTTACCAAGTAGAACAGTCCACTGCTTTTCTCCATTTCTGGAAACAGCTTTTGAAATACAAATGCTGGCCTTAAGTCTTGACTTCTGATAGCTTGCGTTTGGTGATTACCGGTTTTTCTGACCAGAGGGCAGCAGTTCAGTGTAGCAATGCTTTTTACAACCCAGTCAGTTTTCAGAGAGGGCTACTGGAAAAAATAGCAGAGGGGAATTGGTAGTCAGCCTAACACTCTTTTTTGCAGTGAAATTGCCCTCTCTTACTCCACATTGTCTTGGTAGGTCTGATGTCACTGTGGCTTTCTTTTACCACCTCCACAGGTGTGACCCATCCAACCAGGGCCAATAATAGTCTTCAGTATTTGATGCAGATAATGGAAGGATTTGATCTCTCTCTCTCTCTGCCCGTATCACAAGCCCCAAGAATGTAGCAGATTTGGGACAATTGGGGGTGGTCTTACCCCAATTGGGGAGGGAGTTTATCTGAGAAACAAGCTAGCAAACAAAAGGACTCAGAACTAAAGAAAGAGGGAGAAACAGAATGGTGACTTCTCTACTTCAATCTGGGATCCCTCTTTGCCTGAGCCAGTAAAATTCTCTCTTTGTGACTTGCTACTGAAAAAGTCCTAACTTTGGTTGTGCAGACCCAAGATAAACTATTTTCATAAGGAATCTGTATATCACTGATGGAGGGCAGTAACTGGGGCACGTCTTATTTTCTCAGCTCTTGCTCTGGAAAATCTTGAGTTATTCCCAGACTGAGAAACTTCCTGAGTGTGCAGTGTTTTCACATGTGAGTGAACCAATGAAGTAGAAACCGTTCTTTAGCCTTTAAATCGAGGCTCTCCAGCAACAAGTTCTTCTCTCACATGCAACTTTTGTTTTTCTTGTAGTCTCTAAGTTGGGTATATCAATGTCATATTTTACCACATTTTCTAGGGCAGGGTTTTCAACAGATGTGTTGCATTTGTACAAATGGTCTGTAGTTATGACCTCAGGAAATTTGGTGGACAGATCACTCCTTATGAAAGATCTGAGAACTTAATGTTCGTACATGTGCTTTCTAAAATAACAGAGACCCAAAGTCCAACTAATATTATCTGGAATTCTGGTGAGGAAGAACCTTTATATTTTAACATTAAAAAGATTTTTAAAGGAATAAAATGAATGATAATATGCACTAGTAGTGTAGGTGTGGAGAAATAAATATTCATTACAATCAAATGAAATAATGAAGAGCATTTTGGCAATTAAAATCTTCGTAATTTTTATATTATTTATCAAAATACTCTACATCTAGAAATATAAGAAAATAAAGATAGAATGCATGATGTTTTATTTACAAAATTTTTTATCTCACTATTGTTTATAATAGTAAATATTTAAAACCATTTGAATGCCAAATGTTAGGAATTGGTAAAATACAGTACATTCACTTTTACTATTAAACACTATGGAAAAAATAATTATGTAAATGGATAATTAGTGATAAAGAGAAGTGCTTACATTTCATTAGTAACTAAAGCAGATATTAAGAAATGTATATTCTAGAATGCCATTTAAAACATATATTTAATTTTGAGTGCATAGTGTATGTATATCTATATCTTTTTAATATATATAATTTTATTACAAATTTTTTTATAAAACAAAATGCAACATTCTAAAAAACCCAAAATTTACTATTGATACTAATTCCTATGAGTTTGCTGTGCTAACATACATAAGTCAAGAAATTAAAGAAACCATTAAATATTTAGAAACATTTAATATCCAAAGACTTAAAATCTAACTGTATGTAGCAGCCCCTAAAAAAGCTACAACCTGCCCTGGCTGGTGTAGCTCAGTGGATTGAGCGCGGGCTGGGAACCAGACGATCCCGGTTCGATTCCCAGTCAGGGCATATGCCTGGGTTGCGGGCCGGGTCCCCTATGGGGGCCATGTGAGAGGCAACCATACATTGCTGTTTCTCTCCCTCCCTTCTCCTCTCTCTAAAAATAAATAAAATCTTAAAAAAAAAATAAAAAAAAAGCTACAACCTGCATTTTGAAAAAAGTATTTTCTCTACAAAGAATCTTACCAGCTATACAAAAGTCTGTACAGTTTTTATACTGAAGCTAATATTGAGCTGCACTCGAATTCACATTCTTAGCAAAACAATTGCCTGAGCACACACATACTCCACATGCATCATTATAGGATAGCCTTTTATTTTTCATCTTCATCCTCTTCCATTTCCTCATCCTCTTCCTCTTCTTTCACCTCATCTTCTGGTTCTTCCTTTCCCTTTGAGCCTGTTGGCCTGCCAGGTCCCTTCTTTCCCACTTCACTTGTGCCTTTGGCACGATATGAGCAATATACTTTTCATACTTCTCCTTTAGCTTAGCTGCTTTCTGTTCATATGGTTGCTTATCTTTGGCTAACTGTTCAGACAATCACCAACTTACACCATACACAAAAGTAAATTCAAGGTGGATAAAAGACTTAAATATAAGTCATAAAATTACATGTATTACCATAAAAGTCCTAGAGGAAAACATCGGTAGGAAAATCTCAGATAGTTCATGCAGCAGTATTTTCACTGATAAGTTCCTTAGAGCAAGGGACATAAAGGAAAGAGTAAACAAATGGGACCTCATCAAAATAAAAAGCTTCTGCACAGCTAAAGAAAACAGTATTAAAATAAACAGAGAACCAACCATATGGGAAAACATATTTGCCAATGATACCTCAGACAAGAGTTTGAGTTCCAAAGTATATAAAGAACTCACATGCCTCCACTCCAGGAAGACAAAGAACCCAAATAAAAAAATGGGCAAAAGACTTGAACAGACACTTCTCCAAGGAGGACATACAGAGGGCCCAGAGACATGTGAAAAGATGCTCAGCATCACTAGCCATCAGAGAGATGCAAATTAAAACCACAA
>PVJI01022271.1:0-25577 GCA_004026765.1 Micronycteris hirsuta | reverse complement strand
GGTCCTGCTGTCTGCTCACCTGCTTGCTGCAGGGTCGCTGAGCGCTCTCCCTTCGCTCTGCACCTTCTGGCTCACCAAACTGGATGAATGTATCTTCTTTAATTCCTTGGTTGTCGGACTTCCTCTCAATATGATTTTCTGTCAGATCTGGCTGTGTTTGGATGTGTAGATTTCTGATTTTTTCCCTTGTTTGGTTGTGCGAGGCGGTATGGTGCATTCACCTATGCCGCCATCTTAGGAAGTCCAGATTCTCTCCTTATTTTTAATCTTGGGTAACTTAATGATGATATGCCTTGGTGTGTTCCTCTTTGGGTCCAACTTCTTTGGGACTCTCTGAGCTTCCTGGACTTCCTGGAAGTCCATTTCGTTCACCAGCTTGGGGAAGTTCTCCTTCATTGTTTGTTTAAATAAGTTTTCGATCCCTTGGTCTTCCTCTTCCCATTCTGGCACTGCTATGACTCGGATGTTGGGATGTTTAAAGATGTCCTGGAGGTTCCTAAGCCTCTTCTCATGTTTTCAAATTCTTATTTATTCATTCTTTTCTGGTTGAATGTTTTTTTATTCCTTCTGGTCCACTCCATGGATTTGAGTCCCAGTTTTCTTCCCATCACTGTTGGTTTCCTGTACATTTCCCCTTATTTCTCTTAGTGTAACCTTCATTTTTTCACCTAATTTGTGACTAAATTCAACCAACCCTGTGAGCATCCTGATTACCAGTGTTTTGAACTGTGCATCTGATAGGTTGGCTATCTCTTCATCACTTAGTTGTATTTTTTTTTCTGTTATTTTGATCTGCTCTTTCATTTGGGCCATTTTTTTTTCTCGGTGTGCCTGTTACTTTAAGGGGCAGAGCCTTAGGTATTCACCAGGGTGGGGTAACCTACGTAATTGTGCTGTGATACTGCTTATGGGGAAGGGCCAGGGAGGAAACAATGGCATTTGCTCCACTCTCCGTGGGATCCCAGTTACTTCCCTCCAATGAGCTCTCCTGTGAGGCTGGGAGTTCCTCCCACTGCCACCTCAACCCCCAGAGGTGTTTTCAGTCCGTGGTTTGAGGCTTATATTTCCCTGCGATGGTGGGTTGCACAGTCTGCTCTGCTCCCCAGCTTTTTCTCCCAGTTTATCTGTGCGCAAATGAGGGACTGCCCAGTCCATGAGTCTTATCTCCACTGGTTCCAGATCAGCCAGCCATGGGCTTCTCTGGGTGTGCCAGCCTCGGGTTTTCCTGAGTGCGCCAGCCATGTTTTGGCCAGGTGTGCTGGCCACGGGTCTCTCTGGGCAGCTGCAGCGTTGCCCACCCCACTCCACAAACCACCATCTCGCCGCACCCTGCTCTCCACCCAGCTCCACCTCACTTCCCGGTCTGGATGAACCTGTCTTCTTTAACTCCTTGGTTGTCAGACTTCCACACAGTTCGATTTTCTCTCAGTTCTGGTTGTTTGTTTTGTTTTTTAAATTGTTGTTTTTCCTTTTTTGGTTGTGTGAGGAGGTGCAGTGTGTCTCCCTATGCCTCCATCTTGGCCCTTAAATGTAGTTTTCCAGCCATTCACCCTCCCCACTTGTACAGAATCATCCAGGGAGAAGTTTCTTAGCAAATAGGCCTACACAAATCCAGATGAAACTCTCAGTACTAAGCAGCCTAGATTTTTAGTCATAAACAGGGACTAACCACTACGGGTCAACAAACATATGATGAAAAGAAATCATATACCAGAGAAACATTAAGATTAACAAGTAAAATAGTTATGTTTTTAGAAAGAAAATCACTCAGAAAAGAAAACCAATTTTTTTCAGGGACTTCCAGTCAAGATGGAGGCATAGGCAAACATGGCTTACCTCTTCACACAACCACATCAAAATTACAACTAAAATATAGAACAACCATCTATCAGAACAATCAGAAATCAAGTTGAATGGAAGTCTGACAACTATGGAATTAAATCACATCTATCCAGACTGATGGGAGGGGTGCAGATGTAAATTGGGCTGATCTCTCAACCACATGTGGTGGATAAAAATTTGAGAGGGATGTCACGAGAGCTAGGAGTCCCAGCCCCACATCACGACCCCAGCCCAGGGTTCTGGTGCCAGGAAAATAAGTCCCCATAACTTCTGGCAGCAAAAACCAGCAGGGATTGAGTCAGTGGAAGAAACTGTTGGAGCCACAAGCAGTTCCTCTTAAAGAACCCACACTCAGATTCATGTATTCAGGCTCACTCTCTTTGAGTTACAGCACTGGGGTAGCAGCTTGAAAGGCACCAATGGCATAGAGGGAGAAACTGAAGTCTCTGGCGTCAAGGTGAGCAGAGGCCATTTCCCCTTTTCTGAACTCTGCCCCACAGAGCTGACAAGCTCATGCTATGTTGGAGACTCTATAAACCTGGCTAACACTGCCTTGGAGATCCCCAGAGACTCTGCCCCATCCAACTTATGGACCCACCAAAAGGTGCTTTTCCATAAGAATGGCTGATCTTGGTTCATGCTTCACAACTTCCTAAATCCTCTCAAACAAGCAGTAGCTGACCTCAGTGAGTGAGCCCCTGGCCCAGCACTTGCAGCAGCCAGGCTAGAATCACAGCTTGGTTTCACCTAGGAATCTCCAAGCTCAGCACAAGTAGCAGCCATCTCAGATTGCTTTATAGCTCAGGAAGGGTGGCCCTGGGAAAAACACAGGTAGGGGCTAACCTTGGCCTGCATCACCTGGGGAACCCCAGTACCAGCACAATCAGTGGACAGATAAAGACCTTGTTGAAGCATCACCACCCTGCCCCTACACAGCTGATCCTCCAAAGAGGGTGGAAGTTGGTGGTCAGTGGTCACAGCCAATCCTTGCAGCTGACTGGCTGGGGTAAATAACTCCCATTGATCTGGCAACAGCAACCAAAACTTTCAACTACAAGAGAAAGGTGTACTCAGCCCACATGGAAGGTGTACCTTGAGTACTCAGCTTGGGTAATAGTGGAGGCTGTGCCACCAGACCCTACAGGACACCTACTACATTAGGCCACACTACCAAGACATGAAGTCAAAGCAGCTCTACCTAATAGAGAGAAACAAACACAGGGAGGCTGCTAAAACAATGAGACATAGAAACATGGCCCAAATGAAAGAACAGATCAAAATTCCAGAAAAACAGCTAACAAAATGGAGATAAGCGATCTATCAGATATAGAGTTCAAAACACTGGTTATAAGGATGCTCAAGGAACTTAGTGAGGACCTCAGCAGCATAAAAAAAGATCCGATCAGAAACAAAAGGTACACTAATTGAAATAAAGAACAATTCACAGAGAAACAACAATAGAGTGGATGAAGCCTAGAATCACATCAACGATTGGGAACATAAGGAAGCCAAAAACAACTCATCAGAACAACAAGAAGAAAAAAAGAATCCTCCCTCCCTCAATGAGGATAGTATAAGCAGCCTCTGGAACAACTTCAACAGGTCCAACATAGGGGTGCATCATAGGGGTTCCAACAGGTGCATCATAGGTGTTCCAGAAGGAGAAGAGAAAGAGGAAGAAGTTGGAAGTCTATTTGAAAAAAATAATGAAATGAAACTTCCTTAATTTGGTGAAGGGAATGGGCATGCAAGTCCAGGAAGCACATAGAGTCCCAAGTAAGATGGATGCAAAGAGGCCCACTCCAAGACACATCATAATTAAAATGCCAAAGGTTAAAGATAAAGAGAGAATCTTAAAAGCAGCAAGAGAAAAGCAGTTAGTTACCTACAGAGGAGTTCCCATAAGACTGTCAGCTGATTTCTCAAAGGAAACTTTGCAGGCTAGAAGGGGTTGGCAAGAAATATTCAAAGTCATGAAAAGCAGGAACTTACAGTCAAGATTGCTCTATCCAGCAGAGCTATCATTTAGAATAAAGGGCAGATAAAGAGTTTCCCAGACAAAAATCACTAAAGAAGTTCATCATCACCAAACCATTATTATATGAAATGTTAAAGGGTTGTATTAAAGAAAAAGAAAATCAAAACTATGAACAATAAAATAGCAAAAATACATATCTATCAACGATTGAATCTAAAAAACAAACTAAGCAAACAAGAAGAACAGAGACAGAATCATAGATACAGAGAGTGTTTTGATGGTTACCAAATGGGAGGTGGGTGAGGGAGAATGGGTGAAAAGTTGAGGGGATTAAGAAGTATAGATAGGGCCTGGCTGGTGTAGCTCAGTGTATTGAGCACGGGCTGGGAACCAGAGGGTCCCAGTTCGATTCCCAGTCGGGGCACATGCCTGGGTTGCGGGCCAGGTCCCCAGTGAGGGCCATGTGAGAGGCAACCATACATTGCTCTTTCTCCCTCCCTTCTTTCTCTGAAAATAAATAAAATAAAATCTTTTAAAAAAAAGAAGTATAGATAGGTAGTTACAGAATAGCCATGGTGATGTGAAGTACAGTATAAGAAATTCAGTAGCCAATGAACTTACATGCATGACCCATTGACATGAACAACAGTAGAATTTCCTGAGGGAGTGAGGGGTGCTAGGTGGAGGGGGGCAAAGGGGGGAAAATTGGAACAACTGTAATAGCATAATCAATAAATATAATTAAAACAATAAAACCATTTTTAAAAAAGTAATAAGCGTCCCCAGTGAGATTGGAATGATGATACACACATCAGTAAGGATAGACTGCTGCTACACAAAAGACCAGTCAGAGACCCACACAAAGACCTGGTAACTGAAAGTGTGTTTGCCATTAACACAAATTCAGTGGACAGACTGAATAAGAGCATGGCTATGGTGACAACCAAGTTGGTGATCTGGGGATAAAGTCAATGTTATGTTGCAGACCTGAGCCTAAGGCAAAGTAATGTGCATATGAGATAAATATGAAGCAGCATAGATGTCAGCCATTTCTTTTATTGAGATTTTGGAGGCAGAGAACAGAGATTATAAAAGGGAAGAAAAATTCAGTGACCTATTGCAAGATAATTTCCCTGAGACAAAGACTAGGCCCCTTTTATAAAGGCACTAATCTCATTTATGAGAGCTCAGTCCTCAAGACCTAATCACCTCAAAAACATCCTAGTTTTAAGTACCATCACATTAAGTGTTACGATTAAACATATGAATTCTGTGGGGACACAACCAATACAACGTTCAGACCATAGCAATGGGGCCACAGAGAATGATATAATTAGTTTTGCTTTGAGAGTAGTACACAGAGGAGATGTTATTTCTGCTCCACTTCAAAAGATAAGTAGGAATTTCCCTCTGAGAGGCAAGGCATTTCAGGCAGAAGGAACAATATCTGAACAGTGGTAGAAAGGTCTGAAATTATCTGGCAGGTTTGGAGAAAGAAATTAATAGTCCAGTATGGTGAGAGTTTGTGATACATGGAAGGATGTGAGTAAAGTTGAAAAGCTAGGCTGGTGCCAGATTGTAGAGAGCTCACATGCTGTTCTGAGAGGCTTTCATACCTTACACTGTACACAGTTGGGAACCCTTGTAGGGTTTCATGCAGTAGAGTGACATAATCATAACTCACCTAATTCTGAAGCATGATTATAGGAAGCTAGGGCTTTCTGATTAGCCATTCTCCAAACTTACATAAATATAAGAACTCTAGAGGAGATGGAGAAGTTCAGTAGTATGAGGAACTAGGAATATTATGCAAGGACAACTAGAAAACAGGGAGAATTTCTGTGAGTTAAACTTTTGAAGTCTGCAGGCACAATGGTGGAGTCAGTAGTGTAAAAGTACTTCAAGGAGCTCACAAGCTTGACTTTATTCCATCAGAGTGAAACAGTTCAAATCTTCCTTAGTACAAGAACCCTTTACTGGAGTATTTATAGTCTGTTAGCAACCAACCCCAGCATTAGTTGTGATCTGAAAACTGCATTTAGAAGGAAACAAGCTGTGCAGTGGTCATGATGAAGGTTATTGATTTTAGTCATGAATACAGAGAGAGCCTATCAGGAATAAATTGTAAACGTTGTAGAAAGACAATATGGTAGTGGTATCACACTATCCCTTCTTAGGATATCAGACTATTATTTTTAAGAAAAATGTGCTTTTTGAACTAGAAAGTTTAATGATAACAAGCTACTATAAACTAGAAATTTGGCTAGAGGCTGTACACATCAAATAGATCTCCAGTGTCAGAGTAAGAAGAAAGAATGGATCACATAGCAACCTGATGGGTACTCAGAGGAACTAAGGGAAAAATTACATGTATAACAAAAATGAAAAATCTATAGATTTCTTGTTCCTTGATAAACAAGAAGTGGAGATAAGAATAATATACATTCAGCTATATATCTTAGTCTTATTTTTTTCAAAATTATATAGCACAAAGACAGAAATGTTAAACTTAAGAATCAGAAGAAAATACTTGCCCTGGTTGCTGTGTCTCAGTGGAATGAGTGCTGGCCTGTGCAGCAAAGGGTCACCAGTTCAATTCCTAGTCAGGGCACATGACTGGGCTGTGGGCCAGGTCCCCAGTAGGGGGCAGGCGAGAGGCAGCCACACATTGATGTTTCTCTCCCTCCTTTCTTCTCTCTCTAAAAATAAATAAATAAAATCTTTTAAAAAGAGTCAGAAGAAAAGTCTTTGGTTGAGTGCTAACAGAGGAAACAGAAACATACTTTAGAAAAAATCTGTTGCATTTGTGTTCTCAATAAAATTCAGGAAATTGTTTGCTCAAAACAAGAAATGAAAAACTATATGATAAGTTGAGAGATCGAGATGTATAGGGAGAGGGCGGTATGATAGAAAATAGAGAGAGGAAGAAAAAATGTTCTGAAAAGAATAAAAATTCTCTTGAGATGAAATGCAGGGTTTATAAATAATAAAGATCAGAATTTAAACCACTGAGATCAGAATTTAAACCACAAATTGATAATACTGAAGGTTTTCTTGAGAAACTAACTCAGAAAGAAGGGGGTAAAAGAAAAGATAATGAATGAGAAGATTCCAGAGATAGAAGAGATTTCTAATGTATGAATGATCGGCATGTCTGGTGGAGGACACAGAGCAAATAGGAAAAATAATATCTAAAGACATGTCAGAAAAAACTTTCCAGAACTCAAGGAAGGCCCTAGGCAGCAAAAGGGCACATTATACTTACACTAGGCAAAATTAATGACAAAAAAGTATTACCATAACATACATTGAGAAAGTTTAAAATTTAAACTTTTTTTAATTAAAAAAAATAAAATTTTGTAGGTATCTAGGAAGAAAAAGGGTCATATTGACATTAACTGCTCACCTATGATGCTAGAATACAATGGAGCAATAATGTGGACACGGGGGCATCATTTTGTGAGATAAACATTCTATAGCCATACAACATCTCATTCATGAGTAAAAACAAACAAAAAAAAAAAGGTTTATACTAATGTGCAAGGACTCAGAAAATCACCATATTGTTTAGCAACAATACTATAAACACAGTTAAAAGATGAATCAGACTCAGAAAAAATATTAGCACACACATAAACTAGACAAATGATTAATATTAATACTGAGGAAGGAGCTCTAAATCCCAACTAGTAAATGGGCAAGTGATATGAATAAACAGTTCACTGAGAAATAAATACAGATGACCTAGCTGCAAACATGTTAGAATTGATTAATTAAAAATAAAATTGGTGATGGAATACCATCTTCAGTCATCAAATTGAGATAACAAATAATGCTGATAATCTTATGTGTTAGGAAGGCATGTAAACATAGGTACTTATAGAAACTTTGGGAGAAACTTCAGGGTACAGAAGATAATGATACTTCCATGAGTCCAAATCTCTTCTAATGATATAGTCAACTCCTCCAAACCATATAATCAACACAAGAACAAACAAAGTGCCATGTAACCAAGCATCACAAGAAGATAAGGAATACCATAACTTTCAAACTATCTGTAGGTTCATAAATGAGCGCTCAGTTCAAACTTGGCTCTTGCCATTACTGACAGCCTTTGGGAGAGTGGAGGCATAGAAAGCTTAAGAGAATCCATGAAAAGGAGGAGAGGGTCATGGAGAAATCACATGAAACAGAGACAAAATTAATCCAAAGAGGAAGTCCAGCACTAAATTCTAAAGTACTGAACACAGGTTTAGGACTTGCTGGTTCTCAGCATTGTCCATAGGCACACTGCATACAAGTGAAAACTTCTGGAGGTGTTAGCCTTGAAGAAGCATTTCTTCTGTGGGAGAATCAGGAGTTTGGAAAAGAGGAGATGGTGCTCCATAGAGATGTATGTTTGAGGAGAAAAGGAAGTAAAGAAACAAGAAAGTAATATTATGGATTTTTCATAAATAAAACAAAAACAAAATCTCTCTTTCTCTCACTTTCCAATAACATTATTCATTAAAGAAACTGAATCTCACTGTACTGACAGAGTGGGCTCTCTCAAACTAGGGACTCTTTCCATAAAATATCTAGGAATATATTTTTAAAAACAACAAGTACCAAAGTTACTGTAAGAAGAAAACAGAAAAAGTGAATCGTGACATTTCAACTAATAAAAATTACCTCCTCTGCTCCTCCAAAGACATTAAGGAAAAACTATAGCACAATACTCCACATTGAATTATTTCAAACAAGCATTTGAAGATACTAAAAAAAACAATTAGAATTAGAAATTCAAACACTAAGAATAGAAATAGAGCAGAAAAAGAAATGCAGTGATATTTGATCAAATTTAAGAAAAAAAAAACAGAAGAAAAAAGCAAAACCATCTCAGAAATGAAGACTAAACCACAAAGTGTCTCAGTAAGAGTCAATTTGAATGTGGAAATTTAATAAAATTGAAGAAAGGCAGTAAACCACCAAATGAGTATAATGAGAGATATGCAAAGAAGGTCCAACATAAATATAATTAAAGATTCAAAGGGAAAGAGAGGAAAAAACAATGTAATAAAAGTAGATTTAAACTATAATCCAAGGAAACTTCCTGGAAATGGAAGAAAACTTAAACCTGTGTTTTAAAAGAGACCATAATGTTCCTGGGAAAATTGACCTGGAACAATCATAGCAAGTCATGTCTTAGTAAAGTGACTAAAATTCAAAGACAATAAAAAATCATTTGGGCTTCCAGGAATAAAATCAAAGCCAAAATTATTCATAAGAATAAGAAAATTAGGCTGGCATCAGACTTAAAAAGCAACAAAGAATTCAAGGGAACACCAGACCTCAAAGGAAGAGAGTGCTAGCCAAAGATTTACATTTAGCAGAAGCCCTTCATGTATCTAGGTTGTAGGACAGTGAGGCCATCTCTTCCCCTAGGACATTTGTCACTGTCTGAGGCATTTTCTGTTGTCACGAGTGGGGAGTGGAGTGCTACTGGCATCTAGTGGGCAGTGGGCAGGAAAGCTGCCAAACATCCTACCATGTGCAGAACAGTACTATATAACAAAGAATTACTCTGCCTCACATAATAATAGTGCTAATGTTGAGAAACCTTGCTGTAGAAAGAGTTTTGAACATGCAAGAATTCATAAAATACTGTACACTTGTGCTCATCCTGAAGAATTTATTTGTGGACAAACTTTGGCCAACCAGGAAATTATTTGGAAAATATTGGTAGAAGGGCTCATAGTGAGCATTTAGTGTATTTAATTACAGAGGTAAGATTAATACAAGGAGGGTACATGTGTGAATGAATAATATATAAATGTTATATGTCTTGATAAAATAAAAAATGCAGCTAATATTTTATATATGCAAATATAAAGTATAACTGAAAAACAAACCAACATATAGAGGCTGAATAGCATGTTACTAAACAATGAATGGGTTAACAACGAGATCAAGGAAGAAATCAAAAGATATCTTGAAACAAATGAAAATGAGAACACTACAACCCAAAAATCTGTGAGACACAGGAAAAGCAGTCTTTAGAGGGAAATTCATAGCATTACAGGCCTATCTCAAGGAACAAGAAAATCACAAATAAGCAATCTAACTTTGCACTTAAAGGGATTTGAAAAAGAACAACACACAAAATCCAAAGTGAATAGAAGAAAGAAAATAACAAAGATCAAAGTAGAAGTAAATGAAATAGAACCTAAAAAATCAATACAAAGATAAATGAAGCCAAGAGCTGATTCTTTGAAAAGATAAATAAGATTGACAAAACTTTAATGAGATTCATCAAGAAAAAAAGAGGACCCAAATAAATAAAATCAGAAATGAAAGAGGAGAAGTAACAACTGACACCAAAGAAATACAAAGGATTACAAGAAAATATTATGACTAACTATATGCCAACAAATTGGACAATCTGGAGGAAATGAATAAATTTCTAGAAACATACACTCTTCCAAAACTGTATCTGGAAGAATCAATCTGAATAGGCAGATTACATCCAGAAATTGAAGCACTAATCAAAAACCTGACAACAAACAATCCTGGACTGGATGGCTTCACAGGTGAATTTTACCAAACATTCAAAGAAAAACTAACACTTATCTTTCTCAAACCATTCCAAAAAATTCAAATAGAGAGAAGACTCCCAAGATCATTTTACAAGACCATTATTGTAATTCCAAAACAAGATAAAGACACTGCAGAGAAAGAAACTGTAAGCCAGTATCCTTGAAGAGCATACATGATATAATCCTCAACAAAATACTACCAAACTGGATCTAGCAATACATTAAAAAGATAATACATGATGATCAAGTGGGATGTATGCCTGGGATACAAGGATGGTACAATATACACAATGCAATAAACACGACATACCACATAAACAAAATGAAGGATAAAAACCACATGATCGTATCAATAGATGCAGAAAAAGCACTTGATAAAATCTATCACCCAGTATGATTAAAAAAAAAAACTTCCAGCAAAGTAGGAATGGGGTAACATGCCTCAATAAAATAAAGGCCATACATGAAAAACTCACAGTCAACATTATACTCAATAGGCAAAAACTACAAGTCTCCCTTAAGATCAGGAACAAGACAGGGATGTTCACTTTCAGCATTCTTGTTCAACATAGAACTGGAACTCCTAGCCACAGCAATAAGACAAGAAGAAGGAACAAAAGGCATCCACTGGAAAGGAGGAAGTAAAACTGTCATTATTTGCAGATGACATGATACTGCATATAGAAAATCCTAAATATTCAAAAAATCTACTAGAACTGATTCAGTAAAGTAGCAAGATAAAAAATAAATATCCAGAAATCAGTTGTATACTTTTATTGTTGTTCAAGTACAGTTTTCTGTCTTTTCCCCCAAGCCCAGCCGAACACCCCAGCCATCCCCACCTCCACCTCCTGTTTGCACCCCCCTTGTTATTGTCCACATGTCATTTATAATTAATTATTCCTGCAAACCCTTCACACTTTTCCCCTAAAATTCCATCCCCTCTCCCCTCTGGTCACTGTCAGCCTCTTCTAAATTTCTATGTCTTAGGTTATATTTTGTTTGTTTTGTTGATTATGTTCCAGTTAAAGGTGAGATCACATGATATTTGTGTTTCACCACCTGTCTTATTTTGCTTAGGATAATACTTTCCAGTTCCATCCATGCTGTCGCAAAGGGTAGGAGCTCCTTCTTTCTTTCTGCTGCATAAAATTTCATTGTGTAAATGTACCATCGTTTTTTGACCCATTCATTTACTGATGGGCACTTAGGTTGCTTCAAGAACTTGTCTCTTCTAAACTGTGTTGCTATGAACATTGGGGTACATAGGTTCTGCTGGATTGGTGTTTCAGTTCTCTTAGGATATAATCCCAGCGATGGAATTGTTGGGTCAAAAGGCAGTTCCATTTTTAATTTTGTGAGGAAATTCCATACTGTTTTCCACAGTGGCTGTGCCAGTCTGCAATCCCACCAAGAGTGCACTAAAGATCCTTTTTCTCTACAACCTCTTCAACACTTGTTTGTTGATTTGTTTATGATGGCCATTCTGACCAGTGTGAGGTGGTATCTCACTGTGTTTTGAATTTGCATCTGTGAATTTCCATTTCATGGCTAGTGATGTTGAGCATCTTTTCATATGTCTCTGGGCCCTCTGTGTGTCCTCCTTGGAGAAGTGCCCGTTCAGGTTTTTTGCCCATTTTGTTAATTGGGTTGCTTGTCTTCTTAGAGTGGAGTCATGTGAGTTCCTTATATATTTTGGAGATCAAACCCTTGTCTGAGGTATCATTGGCAAGTATGTTTTCCCATATGGTTGGTTCTCTTTTCATTTTAATACTGTTTTCTTTAGATGTGCAGAAGCTTTTTATTTTGATGAGATCCCATTTGTTTATTCTTTTTTTTTATGTCCCTTGCTCTAGGGGACATAATAATGAAAATATTGTTGTGTGAAATATCTGAGATTTTCCTGCCTATATTCTCCTCTAGGACTTTAATGGTATCACTACTTATATTTAAGTCTTTTAACCACCTTGAACTTATTTTTGTGTATGGTGTAATTTGGTGCTAAAGTTTCTTTTTTTTTTTTTTTTGCATGTAGCTGTCCAGGTCTCCCAACACCCTTTGTTGAAGAGGCTATTTTTACTCCATTTGTGCTGCTACCCCCTTTGTCAAAAGTTAACTGACTGTAGAGACTTGAGTTTTTTTCTGGACTCTCTATTCTACTCCATTCATTTAACTGTCTGTTCTTATGCCAGTACCAGGCTGTTTTGATTACAGTGGCCTTGTAATACAGTTTTATATCAGGTATTGTGATCCCTCCTACTTTGCTCTACTTTCTCAAAATTGCAGCAGCTATTTGGGGTCATCTATGGTTCCATATAAATTTTTGAAGTATTTGTTCTATATCTGTGAAATATGTCATTGCTACTTTAATAGGTATTGCATTGAATCTATAAATTGCTTTGGGTAGTATGGACATTTGGATGATGTTAATTATTCTGATCCATGAACATGGTGTATGTTTCCATTTGTTTATGTCTTCCTTAATTTCTTTCTTCAGCATTGTGTATTTTTCTGAGTACAGGTCTTTTACCTCCTTGGTTAGGTTTATTCCTAGGTATTTTGCTTTTCTTGTTGCTATACCAAATGGGATTTTTTTCCTGATTTCTGCTTCTGATGTTTCATTGTTGGTATACAAAAATGCCTTTGATTTCTAGATCTTGACTTTGTATCCTGCTGTTTTGCCAAATTCATTTATTAGGTCAAGCAGTTTTTTGACGGAGTCTATAGGATTTTCTATGTACACTATCATGTCATCTGCAAACAGTGACAGTTTTGTTTCCTCCTTTGCAATTTGGATGTCTTTTATTTCCTTTTCTTGTCTGATTGCTGTGGCTAGGACTTCCAATACTATGTTGAATAGAACTGATGAAAATGGACAACCTTGTCTTGTTCCTGATCTTAGGGGGAAAGATTTTAGTTTTGGCATTGAGTATGATGTTGGCTGTGGGTCTCTCATATATGGCCTTTAGTAGATTGAGGAATACTCCCTCTAGTCCAACTTTGCTGAGTGTTTTTATCATAAATGGGTGCTGTACCTTATCAAATGCTTTTTCTGCGTCTATTGATATGATCATGTGATTTTTGTCTTTGCTTTTGTTTCTGTGATGTATTACATTTATTGAGTTGCAAATATTGTACCATCCTTGTATCCCTGGGATGAATCCCACTTGGTCATGGTGTATGATCTCTTTAATGTATTGCTGGATGTGGTTTGCCAATATTTTGTTGAGGATTTTAGTGTCTTTGTTCACCAGTGTTATTGTCCTGAAGTCTTCTTTCTTTGTTATGTCTTTATCTGTTTTTGGGATTAGGATGATGCTGGCTTCATAAAAAGAACTTGGGAGTCTTCCAACTTTTTGGATTTTTTGGAATAGTCTGTGAAGGTTTGGGGTTGCTAGCTCTTCCTTAAATGCTTTGTAGAATTCTCCTGTGAAACTTTCCAGTCCAGGGCTTTTGTGTGTCAGGAGTTTTTGATTGCTGGTTCAATTTCATCTACTATGGTGGGTCTATTCAAGCTTTCTGCTTCTTCTTCATTGAGTTTTGGAAGATTATATTTTTCTAGAAATTTGTCCATTTCACCTAGGTTTTCAGATTTCTTGGCATACAGTTCTTTGTAGTAGTTTCTTACAATCCTTTGATTTATGCAGTATCAATTGTAATGTCTCTTCTTTATTTCTGATTGTGTTTATTTGAGTTCTCTCTCTTTTGTTCTTGATGAGCCTGCTTAAATACTTGTTGATTTTGTTTATCTTTTCAAAGAACCAGCTCCTGGATTAATTGATCCTTACAATTGTGCTTTTAGTCACTATGTCATTTAATTCTGCTCTGATCTTGGTTATTTCCTTCCTTATACTTGCTTTGGGCTGTCTTTATTTTTGTTCCTTGAGTGCTTGTAGGCATAGGGTTAGGTTGTTTGTTTGAGATGTTTCTGTCTTTTTTAGGTAGACCTGTATTGCTATGAACTTCCTTCTGAGGACTGCCTTCCCTGTGTCCCATAAGTTTTGGATTGTTGTGAGTTCATTTCCATTTGTTTCTAGAAAGTTTTTGATTTCTTACTTGATCTCATTCTTGACGCATTCATTGTTTAATAGCATGCTATTCAATCTCCTTGATTTTGAGTGTTTTGGGGGTTTTCCCTTGAGGTTGGTTTCTAGTTTCAGTCCCTTGTGGTCAGAGAAAATGTTTGATGTGATTTCAATTTTCTTGAATTACTTGACACTTGTTTTGAGTCTTATCATGTGGTCTATCTTTGAAAATGTTCATGTGCATTTGAAAAGAATGTGTATTTTTCTTCTTTGGGATGAAAGGCTCTCTCTATATATGTAACAGTTAAGTCCATTTGATTTAGGACATTATTCAATCCCTCAATATCTTTGTTGATATTTTGTTTGGAAGATCTATCCATTTTTGTCAGTTGGGTGTTGAAAACCCCTACCTAAATGTGCTCCTGTCAATACCTTTCTTGAAGTCCTCCAAGATTTTCTTTATGTATTTGGGTGATCCTATGTTGGGTGCAAATATATTTACAATGTTTATGTCTTCTTGATGCATTCTTCCATTGAGTATTATGATGTAACCATCTGGGTCTCCCTTTATGGCTCTTCTCTGAAGTCTGTTTTTTTTGTCTGATATGAGTATTGCTACCTCAGCTTTTTTCTCCTGTCCATTTGCATGGAAAATTTGTTTCCAGCCCTTCACTTTCAGTCTGTGTAGGTCTTTTGTTCTGAGGTGGGTCTCTTGTAGGCAGCATATGTGTGGGTCATGCTTTCTTATACATTCAGCTATTCTACATCTTTTGATTGGAGCATTTAATCTGTTTACATTTAAGGTTATTATTGATAGATACTTATTCATTGCCATTTTTTTCTTACCTGTGTTCCTCTCTCTCTCATTCTTTTTCCTCATTTTCTAAAAGCAGTCCCTTTAGCATCTCCTGCAGAGCTGGTTTGGTGGAGGTGTTTCTTTTAGACTTCTTTTGCCTGGAAAGCTCCTTATTTAGCCTTCTATCTTGATTGAGAGCCTTGCTGGGTAAAGTAGTCTTGGTTACAGGCCTCTGGTTTTCATTACTTGGAATATTCTTGCCATTCCCTACTGGCTTGGAGTGTTTCCATTGAGAAGTCAGCTGCTAACGTTATCAGGGCTCCCTTGTATGTTACTTCCTGTTTCTCCCTTGCTGCCTTTAAGATTCTCTCTTTGTCTTGGAATTTTGCCCTTTTAATTATGATGTGTCTTGAAGGGGGCCTCTTTGGGTTCCTCTTGATTGGGAGTCTCTGTGTTTCCTGGATTTGTGTGACTTTTTCTCTCATCAAATTAGGGAAATTTTCCATCATTACTTTTGAACCAGGTTTTCTATCACTTGCTCTTCTTCTTCTCCTTTGGTATCCCTATTATATGGATATTATGTTTCATGTTGTCCTGCATTTCCCTTAACTCCTCTTCATTCTTTCTGAGCTTCTTCCTTTTCTTGCTCTTTCTGGGTGTTTTTTTATTTTTCTACCTTGTCCTCCAGCTTGCTGATCTGATCCTCTGCTTCATGGAGCCTGTTTTTGGTTCTTTCTACTGTGTTCTTCAGTTCAGAAATTGTTTTCTTCATTTCCTCTTGGCCCTTGTTGATAGTTTCTATTTCCTTTTTCATGTTGATATAGTTTGTAGTGAGTTCATTGTAGTTTTCCTGTAGTTTCTGGTAATTCTCTGTGAGCTCACTGAGCTTCTTGATAACTATTGCTTTGCAGTCAATATCTGATAGTTGACTTGCCTCTATTTCATTTAGCATTCTTTCTGAGACTTCCTACTTTCCTTTCATTTGGGGATTGTTTCTTTGTCTTCCCATTACTGTGAGACTCTTCTTGTTAGCCTCTGCCTCTTAAATTGATCTGCTCTGACTCCCTAGGTTTTTGGCCTGAACTTCTATGGTAGAAGATCTGTGAGATTCACAAGTTCAGGCTCCTTGATCTTCTGAGCTTGCTAGTCTTGGGCTATTGTTTATGTTGGCTCTCTGTATGTCTTTGGGTTTTGTTTATTTTTGGGTCATTCTTTGGTGGGTCCTTCCCTCCAACTGGTTAACTGAGGGTAACTCCATCCACCATGCCTTGTATTCTGTTGTGCAGGTGTGGACAGGTTGTGTTGAAGCTGATTCTTCTGTGTGTACAATGTTATGAGATTTCTCTCTCACTCTTGTTCAGTTGTTTGTTGTGGGTAATTTCTCCACCATTTAGTTTTATTTCCAGAGCAGTGCTGGATTGAGGTTACTGTGGCTTCCACTCTCTCCTTCACCTTCTTCTATTGTTATCTGTTGGTAGTTCCTTTGTTGGTGTGTTCCCTCTTTCAGCAGGTGTACTGGTGTTCACAGCTCCCACCTTGCAAGTTATCTGGAGTAGCAAAGTGTAATTTGTATCACTGTCTCAGTTGTTGGGATGACCCCTCTTTGGGTCTAATTCTGGTCTTTTGACAGCTCCAGGTTTTATTGTCTCACTTGTGGGAAAAGAAAAAAAGGTGAGGGAGAAGGAAGGAAGGAGGAATAAAAAAGGAAAAGAAGGAAGGAAGAAAGATGGAGTAAAAAAGAGAGAAGGAAAGGAAGAAGTAATTTTTTTAAATTTTAAAAAAAGAAGGAAGAAAGAAGGAATAAAGAAAGAGAAAAGTAATGAAAGTTAGAAGGAATTTTAAAAAAAATTAAAAAAGGAAGCAAGATGGAATAAAAAAAGGAAGGGAAGGAAGGAAGGAAGAAGGAATAAAAAAGAGAGAAGGAAAGAAAGGAAGAAATAATTTAGAAAAATTTAAAAAATAAAGTCTTTGCTGTCTTTAAACCAGAGAAGCCAGTTCTGCTGGTCTTCCTGGCTGCAGCAGGCTGAGGAGGGATTGGTTTTGCTTTTATCCCTTCTTGAGCCCCACTCTTCACTGTTTTCCAGCCTCCATTCCAGTTCCTCAGTTCATTGTCAGGCCCCCAGTGCCATTGTATGCACTGCCTAGGCCTTCAGTCCACCAGTTGTGCTGTCCTTGAGGTGCACTAATTAGGGGCAATTCACACACCAACTTCTCACTCTTTGTTGACCTACATGCTAGGGACTCTCAGTGCCCCTTCAGGGTAGTTCAGTCCCCCAGTCTTTCTGAGGACAGCCAACTCCCTGAGTCCTGTGGCTCCCCTCTGCAGGGCGTCTCTGCCTTCCTCCTAGAGAGCCAGTTGGCTCTGAAGGACCCTGGGTGCAGGGGCTGTGTGGGAGGTGCCTCTGGGCTGCAGATCAGGTGTGCATCATCCTGGGGCTGAGAGGGTAGGGGTGCAGGAGGCAGGGTGGCTGCTGTGGAGAACTCCCCAAACAGCCACTGAGTGCCTCTTTTTTCTCTTTTTCTTTTTGAAAAATTCCTCCTATTCAGGCCTGCCAGTCCAAACAAGCACATGGCCTCTCACACAGCCCAGCCTGGCTCTCTCCCAAGAATCTTGCAGTAGACCCAGCCAGTGCCAGAACTGGGGCTGCAGCCGCCCTTGTCCCTGTGCTGGTCCCAAGGACCTTATTGTCCTTAAGCACTCTCTTTACTGTCTGATTTTTCAGTGTTCTCTACAATTTTTGGTCTCCAATCTTCATATATGCTGGGATACCATTGGCTGTTCACTCTGTTCCTCAGAAGATTGGCTAGGTGTTTCACCTGTGCACAGGGGGAAATGAATTCCACTTCCACCTATTTCACTGCCATCTTCTATATCACAGTTGTATTTTTATATGCCAGTAAGGAACTATCAGAACGGGAAACTAAGAATACTATCTCATTTACAATAGCATAACAAAAGAAATAAAATACCTGGGACTAAATTTAACCAAGGATGTGAAATACCTGTACTTAGAAAGTTGTAAGACACTGAAGAAAGAAAATGAAGAAGGTACAAATAAGTCAAAGCAAATACCATGTTTATGGATAAGAAAAATTAACATCATTAAAATATTCATGCCCCCCAAAGCAATATACAGATTCAATGCAATTTCTATTAAGGTATCAATGATGTATCTCACAGAACTAGAACAAATATTCCAAAATTTAAACGGAACCAGAAAAGACCCTGAATAGCCATAGCAATCTTGAGAAAGAAGAACAAAGTTGGAAGAATCATGCTACCTGATATCAAACTATACAAAGAAGCTCATAGTAATCAAAAAAGAATGGAACTGACATAAAAATAGTCATATAGACCAATGAAAGCGAACAGAAAACCCAGAGATAAACTCATGCCTTTATGAGCGCAATTGATATTTTATAAAGGGGACAAAAACAGGCAGTGGGCTAAAGATAGTCTGTTCAATAAATGGTGTTAAGAAAATTGGACAGATACAAAAAAAAAAAAAAAAAAGAAGACCACCTTCTTTCACCATACACAAGAATAAACTGAAAATGGATTAAAGACTTAAATGTTAGACTTGAAGCCATAAAAATCCTAGAGGAAAACATATGCAATAAAATCTTGTACATTTCTTGTATCAAGATTCTTTCTGATATATCTCCTCAGACAAGGGAAACGAAATAAAAAATTAAAAAATGGGATTCCATGAAACTAAATTATTTTTGCACAGCAAAAGAAATCATCAACAAGATTAAAAGACAATTCACTCAATGGGAGAACATACTGGCCATAATACATCTGATGAGGCATTAATATCCAAAATTTATAAGGAACTATAAAACTCAACAAAAAAATCCAATTATAAAATAAGCAAAGGACCTGAATAGATACTGCTCCAAGTAAGACACACAGATGGTCAACAGACATATGAAAAGGAGCTCAACATCACTAAACATCAGAGAAATGCAAATTAAAACCACAATGAAATATCACCTAACACCTGCCATAATCAATGGAACTGTACAGCATTATGCTAAGTGAAATAAGTCAGGCAGTGAAAGACAAATACCATATGATCTCACCTTTAAGTGGAACCTAATCAACAAAATCAAACAAGCAAACAAAATATAACCAGAGACATTTAAATTAAGAGCAATCTGACCATAACTAGAGGTGAGGTGGGAGGGAATAAAGGGAAGGGAGAGGGGAAAGGTTTTCAGAAACAACTATAAAGGACATATGGAAAAAACCAAGAGCGGGGAGATGGAAGCAGAGGAAGGTGGTCGGGATGGCTGGAGTGGAGGAGGAGTGGTAGGGGATAATGCAAACAACTGTACATGAACAAAAATAAAATAATTTTAAAAAACACAAGTGCTGGCAAAGATGTGGACAAAAGGGAGCTTTCATGCACTGTTGGTGGGAATTCAGACTGGTGCAGCCACTGCAGTATGGAGGTAACTCAAAAAATTAAAAATGAAACTGACTTATGACCCAGTGATTCTACTCCCGGGAATATATTCAAAGAAACTCTAAACATTAATTTGAAAAAAATATATGCACCCCTGTGCTCATTGCAGCTTTATCTACAATAGCCAAGATTTGAAAACAGCTCATGTGTCCATCAGTAGATGAGTAGATATAAAAGCTATAGTACTGATATTGAAGTTCATAGTAATACAGGTCTAGCTAAGAAAAATAGAAACATTTCAAATAAACGACCTAACCCTACACCGGCAAGAACTCGAGGGACAACCACAAAGGCAGCCCAGACCAAGTCGAAGGAAGGAAATAACCAAGATCAGAGCAGAATTAAATGACATAGACACTAAAGGCACCATTCTAAGAACCAATAAGTCCAGGAGGTGGGTCTTTAAAAAGCTAAAGAAAATCGACAAACCTTTAAGCAGACTCATCAAGAAAAAAAAGGACCCAAATAAACACAATCAGAAATGAAAGAGAGACTACAACTGATACCACAGAAATACAAAGGATTGTAAGACATTGCTATGAGGAACTATATGCCAAGAAATTTGAAAACCTAGGTGAAATGGACAAATTTCTAGAAAAATATAATCTTCCAAAATTCAATGAAGAAGAAACAGAAAGCCTGAACAGACCAATAATAGCTGATGAAATTGAAGCACTAATAAAAAAAATCCTGACACACAAAAGCCCTGGACTGGATGGTTTCACAGGAGAATTCTACAAAGCATTTAAGGAAGAGCTAGCAACCCCAAACCTTCACAGACTATTCCAAAAAATCCTAGAAGATGGAAGACTCCCAAACTCTTCTTATGAAGCCAGCATCATCCTAATCCCAAAATCAGATAAAGACATAACAAAAAAAGAAAACTTCAGGCCAGTATCGCTGAGGAACATAGATGCTAAAATCCTCAACAAAACATTGGCAAACCACATCCAGCAATACATTAAAAAGATCATACATCATGATCAAGTGGGATTCATCCCAGGAATTCAAGGGTGGTACAATATTTGCAAATCAATAAACTTAATACATCACATAAACGAAAACAAAGACAAAAGTTACATGATCACATTAATAGATGTGGAAAAAGCATTTGATAAGGTACAGCACCCATTTACAATAAAAACACTCAGCAAAGTGGGACTAGAGGGAGCATTCCTCAACCTAATAAAGGGCATATATGAGAGACCTATAGCTAACATCATATTCAGTGGACAAAAACTAAAATCTTTCCTACTAAGATTAGGAACAAAACAACAATGTCTGCTTTCACCACTCCTATTCAACATAGTATTGGAAGTTTTTGCCACAGGAATAAGACAAGAAAAAGAAATAAAAGGCATCCAAATTGGAGAGGAGGAAGCAAAACTGTCATTGTTTGCAGATGGCATGAAGCAAACACAAAAAATCCTATAGACCCCACCAAAAAACTATTTGACTTAATAAGTGAATTTGGAAAAACAGCAGGATACTAAGTCAATATTCAGAAATGAAATGCACTTTTGTACAATGAAATATCAGAAACAGAAATCAGGAAAACGATCCCATTTGATATAGCAACAAAAAATTAAAGTACCTAGGAATAAACCTAAACAAGGAGGTAAAAAGCCTGTACTCAGAAAATGAAAAAACACAGAAGAAAGAAATCAAGGAAGACACAAACAAATGGAAACATATACCATGCTCATGGATTGGAACAATTAACATCATCAAAATGTCTATACTACCTAAAGCGATTTAGGGATTCAACACAATCCCTATTAAAGTACCAATGACATATTTCACAAACATAGAACAAACATTTCAAAAATTTATATGGAACCACAAATGACCCCGAATAACTGCAACAATTTTGAGAAAGAAGAACAAAGCAGGAGGGATCACAATACCTGATATCAAACTGTATTACAAGACCACTGTAATCAAAATGGCCTGGTACTGCCATAAGAACAGACAGATAGACGAATGGAACAGAATAGAGGGCCCGGAAATAAACACAAGTCTCTAAGGTCAATTAATATCTGACAAAGGGGGCAGCAGCATAAATGGAGTAAAAATAGCCTCTTCAACAAAGGGTGTTGGGAGAGCTGGAAAGCTACATGCAAAAAAATGAAACTCGAACACCAACTTACACCATACACAAAATTAAATTCAATGTGGATAAAAGACTTAAATATAAGTCATGACACCATAAAAGTCCTAGAGGAGAACATAGGTAGGAAAATCTCAGACATTCCATGCAGCAATATTTTCATTGATATGTCCCCTAGAGCAAGGGACATAAAGGAAAGAATAAACAAATGAGACCTCATCAAATTAAAAAGCTTCTTCATGGCTAAGAAAACAGCATTAAAATGAAAAGAGAACCAACTATATGGGTTCTATATATTTATATTTGCTAATGATATCTCAGACAAGAGTTTGATCTCCAAAATATATAAAGAACTCACACAACTCCACTCTAGGAAGACAAACAACCCAATTGACAAAATGGGCAAAAACTTGAGCATACACTTCTCCAAGGAGGACATACAGAGGGCCCAGAGACATATGGAAAGATGCTCAGCATCACTAGCCATCGGAGAGATGCAAATTAAAACTGAAATGAGAAACCACTTCACACCAGTCAGAATGGCCATCATCAACAAATCAAGAAACAGCAAGTGTTGGAGGGGATGTGGAGAAAAAGGAACCCTAGTGCACTGTTGGTGGGAATGCAGACTGCTGAAGCCACTGTGGAAAACAATATGGAATTTCCTCACAAAACTAAAAATGGAACTGCCTTTTGACCTGGCTATTCCACTGCTGGGGTTATACCCTAAGAGACCTAAAACACCAAATCAAAAGAACCTATGCACCCCAATGTTCATAGCAGCACAATGCATAATAGCCAAGTGCTTGAAGCAACCTAAGTGCCCATCAGTAAATGACTGGATCAAAAAACTATGGTACATTTACACAATGGAATTTTATGCAGCAGAAAGAAAGAAAGAGCTCCTACTCTTTGCAACAGCATGGATAGAACTGGAGAGCATTATGCTAAGTGAAATAAGCCAGGTGGTGAGGGACAAACATCATATGATCTCACCTTTAACTGGAACATAATCAACAAAAGAAAAAAGCAAACAAAATATAACCAGAGATATTGAAATTAAGAACAATTTACCAATAGCCACAGGGGAGAGGGAGGGGACAGTGGGAGCAAGGGTTTTCAGGAACTACTATGAAGGACACATGGACAAAACCAAGGGGGTATGGAAGCAAGGGAGGGAGGTGGGTTTGGCATGGGTGGGTGGAGTAGTGGGGGGAAAATGCAGACAACTGTAACTGAACAACAATAAACTAATTTAAAAAAAAGAGCTGTGGTACATTTACACAATGGAATACTACTCAGCCATAAAAACGAAGGAAATCTTACCCTTTCTAACGGTGTGGATGGAACTGGAGAGCATTATGCTAAGTGAAATAATCCAGTCAGAGAAAGAGAAGTACCATATGATTTTACTCATAAGTGGAAAAAATAAACTAACAAACAATATAGAAAGTCTCATAGAGAACAGACTGAATACTGTTGGAGAGGAGGCAAGTTGCCTGACTATGAGGGATTAGGCAAAATACAAAACAAAACAAAAAAAACCCTAAACCTCATAGACAGGGAAAACAGTATGGTGATTACCAGAGGGAAGGGGGTCAGGAGAGGTAGAAGAGGGTATAGAGGGGAAAATGGTGATGGAAGGGGACTTAACTTTGGGTGACGAACACATGACATAATATGCAAATAATATATTATAGAATTGTATGCCTGAAACCTATATCATTTTATTAACCAATATCACCCCAATTAATTCAATAAAATAAATAAAATGTAATTATTACAATGGGAAAAAGAAAGCCTAAATTGAATGCAAAAAGAGGCCAATGAACCCTGACTGGGTGGTCAACGTGGTTGGAACATCTTCTCATACATCAACAGTTTGCAGGTTCGATCTCTGTTTGGGGTGCATAGAGGAGGCAACTGATTGATGCCTCTCTCTCAATCAATCAATCAATCAATCAATATGTATATCCTCAGGTAAGGATTTTAAAAAAGCAAAAACAGGCCAGTGAACCCATTTGGTTTGCAAATTCAAACTGCAGAGGAAACTATTATTGCAAGTATCATCTGAACACAGTGCTTTCACTACTTAGTCAGTCTAGGGAACAATGGATCGCAGATTAATAGTCTTGAGCTTTTCTTAGTAGATATGTTTGTCATAGTATATAGGTGTAACAATTCTAAACATCTTTCTGCAAAATACAGGATTGCACAAGTGGGTAAGTGTATTGATGTTGGGAGCCAGGGTTCTCACTGGGGAGTGGGGAAAAGCGGGAAAGAACCTTTAAGGATTAGATTGGATTTTAGGCGTATTAGTATAAATCTATGATTTCTAATATACAAATATAAACATTTCACAGCTCTGTCCACTGAAAGAACGTAATGACATCTCAAGGACAGTGAACAAACCCAGGGCCCAGAGCTTAGTTTCCAGTACCCAGCAAAGAGAACCAGAAATCCTTGAAAAAGTACTAATTCAGGATTGGGACAAGGAAGGAACAAACACAGGAATGCATTGTTGTGACAAAAGGTAAACAAGTACTAAAAAACCTTAGGGGACTGATCAAAAGGACACATGAGCCAGCTTAAAGGCATCCTTCTGGCCAGATCTAGAAAAAAAATTGAGTATCAAAATAAGTAAGGACAATAATGTAATATAAGCCGGTGAATAAAATAGTAATCCATTGATCTACACTAGTAGTAAACAGGCAAGTGATTAGATGGGTGGATGGGTACAGAGAAAGACAGATAGCAAGACAATTGGCAAGCTAGATAAATACGTGAAAAGAAAATGCTTTCTTCAATATGATGCCAACTGATAAATGAGAAGGGAGTGGTAGAGTTGGAAAACAACCATTTGGAAATCATTATTATAAAGACTTGTTCAGACAATAATTGTCAATGGATAGTATATCTAGGACATGAAATTCTGATGAGGAACAGGATATTTTCATGATCTGAAAATGTCTCCCTTCAGAGATTTTAATACATACAGTGGATGATAGTAATTATATAGAGAAACTAAGATAGACAAGACTTTTATCAGCTGAGAAAAATTGAAATTACCTTTGAGTGGGAACACAGCGTCACTTTTACAGTGTTCTGCCAAGAATGTAAAACACCATTTTAATCATGAGGAAACATCAGACCAACCCAAACTGAGGGATAATCTGTGAAAAAACCTGCCGTGTTTTAGAAAAATGTCTAAGTCATGAAAAACAATGAAAGACTAAGTAAGAACTATTTCCAGATTAAAGGAGACTAAAGAGCCACAACAATTAAATCCTATAATGATGGGAAAAAAACACTGAAAAAGTCATTTGATGGGACAACTGACAAAACTGGAACACAAACTGTATAGCAGATAAAAGTGTTATGTCAATGTTAAAATTGCTCAACTTGATGAGTGTAGTGTGGTTACATAAAGGAATAGCCTTGGTTTTAGAAAATACACTGTGAAATATTAGAGGATAAATTGGTATTATATTCGAGTATGAAACTACTCTGAAATAAGGAAGAATGAGAAAAGAGAGAGGAGAGAATGATTAAACAAACGTGGCAAGTGTTAACCACTGGTGAATCTTGTAAAAGATATTCAGGAGTTCTAGGTATTAATACTGTAAATGTTAAGTAAATTTAATATTTTTTCAAAATAAAAAAATTTAAAGTTACTGGGTGCAAATATAAAATGCCACAGAGTTTTATTTCTTTAAAGTATGAAATGCATGTACAAGTTGACACAGCAATTCTCCTGCATACACACACACACACACACA
>PVJI01022270.1:0-25578 GCA_004026765.1 Micronycteris hirsuta | reverse complement strand
GAAGGAGCTTATACCCTTTGCAACAGCATGGATGGAACTGGAGAACATTATGATAAGTGAAGTAAGCCAGGCGGTAAGGGACAAATACCATATGATCTCACCTTTAACCGGATCATAACCAACAAAAGTAGAAAGCAAGCAAAACATAACCAGAGACATTGAAATTAAGAACAGTCTAACAATAGACAGGGGAGAGCGGGGAGGGGACAATGGGGAGAAGGGTTTTCAGGAATCACTGTAGAGGACACATGGACAGAACTAAGGGGGAGGAGGGAGGCTGGGGGGGAGGTGGGGTTGGAGGGGAAGGGAAGAGGGGAGGGGAGAGGATGCAAATAACTGTAATCGAACAAAAAATAAAATAAAATATAAAAAATAATTTAAAAAAATAAAATAAAATGTTTATGTTTAAAAATATTAGTTTACCTAGAAGGTTCATCCTAGGCTCACTTTTCTTTGTTCCATTTGTTGTCCTTGGGTGATTTTTTTTAAAGATTTTATTTATTTATTTTTAGAGAGGGGAAGGGAGGGAGAAAGAGAGGAAGAGAAAGATCAGTGTGTCGCTGCCTCTCAGGTGGCCCCCACTGGGGACCTGGTCTGCAACCAAGGCATGTGCCCTGACTGGGAAGTGAACTCACGACCCCTTGGTTCGCAGCCTCGCTCAATCCACTGAGCTATGCCAGCCAGGGGCCCTGGGTGATTTTTTAAAAAAGATTTTATTTATTTCTAGAAAGAAGGGGAAGGAGGGAGAAAAACATTGATATGCGAGAAAAACATCCACTGGCTCCTTCTTGCATGCCCCCAACCTTGGACCTGCCCTGAACACAACTCAGGCATATGCCCTGATCAGGAATTGAACCGGCAACCTTTCATGCAGTATGCAGGATGACACCCAACTCACTGAGCTACGCCAGTCAGGGCAGTTCTCCCGGGGTGATTTTTATAAAGAATTCTTTTGATTTTAACCACTAATTATATGCTGATTACTTATAAAACTTTATCTTGAGCTTAAAGCGCTCTCCTAATCTTGTTACTACTACTCCAAGAGTGGTTTGCAGAGTAACAACATTAGTATCACTTGGAGCTGTGATAGAAATGTGGCCAACCAGATCCTTGCCCAGACTGACTGAATCAGAATCTGCATTTCAGCCAGATTCGCCAGTGACTCACAGGCACAGCAAAGTCTGCGGGACACTGTGTTAGACAGCTCCAGACTAGATGTTTTATAGACACCTCAACTCCAAACATCCAACCTATAGCAGCTTACATGCCCCTTAAGGTTAGAAAGATCAGACCAACATGGTAAGACCCCTAACTACCTAACAATCACTTCCTTGTTACATTACTTACCTCATGATTTATGTCCTAACAGCACCGCCATTTTTTTTTCCCCTGAAGCAAGCATCCTGTTTCCTTACCTCGCGCCTCGGCTCAGGCTTGGATGCTGTTTATCCCCAATTTCCCTGTCCCCCAGCTGCCTGACTCCCCTGCACTCACGACTCTTAGATTTAGCTTAGAGCCACATGGTTGGAGAAAGTTATCGTCTAGGACCTGCTTCTGTCCACACTCCTCCCCTACCAAGACTGGGTTCAAGATCCTCTTCTAGGTACATATACCCTTCACCTTCTACTATTGATTGTAATTATTTATTTCTTTCCCATTATCTATGATAGCTCTCAGAAAGCAGAAACCATGTCTCATTGAAGCTGAAAATCTACTTACTACAGTGGTAAGACTATATAGGGTACTGAATTAATGTTTGTAGAATGAATATTAAATAAATAACTAAAATACCAAGTTTCATTTTTGGGGAGATTTCCTACCTCTGAGAAGCTCTGAGAAACTGTTACTTAATATACTCAATTTTGCAGATAAAAATCTTTCATTAAAAAAAAGATCATCACAAGAAATGATAAAAGGAGTTCTTCTTTTTCATGGTAAAGCTTTCTGAGAGCTACTGGTTGATGTAATGTTTAAAGTTAAGAGACAAGTGATGGCTAATTCAATTACTCTCAGAATTTATGAAACTGATCAGTCTTAAGGCAAGTTATTTTGCAGCCCCTTTTATGCCAAAATGGAACTCGATTTTACAAATAAATGTTATGGCTGGTCAAGATGGCAGCATAGGTAAAGATAGCTCACATCCTCACACCACCACATCAAAACTCTAACTAAACTACAGAACGATCATACAGAACCATCAGAAACTGAGCTGAATGTAAGTCCTACAACCTCAGAATTAACGAGGAAGCCACGTCAAAACTGGTAGGAAGGGTGGAGATGTGGAACAGGATGGTCCCACACTCACATGTGGCAAGTAAAAATCAAGAAGGACATCTCAGGAGTGAGGACTTCCAGCTCCATACCAGACCCCCCAGCCCAGGGTTCCAGAAAGATAAGTCCCCACAACTTCCCAATGCCAGGAAGATAAGTCCCCATAACTTCTGGCTGTAAAAACCAGCAGGGACTGAGGCAGTGAAAGACAGAAACTGCTGAAATTCCATGCAGTTCCTCCTAAAGGGCCCACACACAGATTTACTGGGACTTGCTCCCTCTGAGCTCAACTGCCACGGCAGCAGATTAAAGGAAATTAAGAGACATGTGGGGAGTTAACTGAATTGTCTGGCAACAGGGGAAGAGCGGGGGGACAGACAGAAGACCTGGCAGAGGCCATTGTTCCTTTTCTGAGCCCTCTCCCCACAGAGCCAAAGTGCTGGCAGGCAGGTGCCATATCTGAGAATCAATGGAGCCCACACTCTTTGCCCCGCCCTAGTCATTGCCTGAGGCTCTGCCCCACCAACTATGAAGCTCACCTAAGCTGCTTCCAATGGCTTTTCCATATGAATGGCTTGTCTTGGCCCATACTTCAAATTTTCCTTAATACTCTCAAAAAAGGTTTGTGAGCCTGGAACCTCTTGCTAAGTTGCCACAGGCCCAGCAGTAGAGCAGACAGCCTTGGTCTACACCCTGGCTGCTAGTGGGCAACTCCAAGCCCAGCACAAGTAGCAGCCATCTGCAGATCACTTTGTAGCTAATGCTGTGTGACTTCACACAGAACACAAGCAGTGGCTGACCTTCAGCAATAAAAGCTCAACTATCAGAAGAGGGTGTACATAGACCACACAGCGGGTGTACACTGAATACCCAGCTAGGGTAATAGGGAAGGCTGTGCACTAGATCCTATAGGTAACCTACTACATTAACCCACTCTATCAATCCTGGGAGACACAGTAACTCTACCTAATACATAAAAACACATGGAGACTGCCAAAATGAGGAGGCAAAGAAACATAGCCCAAATGAAAAACAGAACAAAACTCCAGGAAAAAAACTAAATAAAATGGAGACTAGCAATGTATCAGATGCAGAGTTCAATACTGGTTATAAGGATGCTCAAGGAACTTAAGTGAGGACCTCAACAGCATTAAAAAAAAGATCCAGTCAGAAACAAAGGATACACTAATTGAAATAAAGAATAATCTATAGGAAATCAACAATAGAGTGGATAAACCCAAGAATCCAATCAGCAATTTGATTTGGAACATAATGAAGCAAAAAACAACCAATCAGAACAGCTGGAAGGAGGGGATTTAGGAGATATAAAGGGACTACTGGTAAATGGTAATGAAAAATATAATAAAGATTAAAAAAAAAAAAGAACAATAAGAAGAAAAATGAATCCAAGAAAAGGAAGATAGTATAAAGAGCTTCTGAGACAACTTCAAGCATTCCAAACATTCGCACCATAGGGTTACTGAAAGGAGAAGAGAAAGAGCAAGAAAATGGAAACCTATTTGAAAAAAATGAAAGAAAACTTCTCTAAGTTGGTGAAGGAAATTATATACAAGTCCAGGAAGTACAGAAGAGTCCCGAACAAGATGAACTCAAAGAGGCCCACACCAAGACACATCAAAATTACAATGCCAAACATTAAATACAAAGAGAGAATCTTAAAAGCAGCAAGAGAAAAGCAGTTAGTTACCTACCAGGGGGGCTCCCACAGATTGTCAGCTGATTTCTCAACAGAAACTTTGCAGGCCAGAAGGGATTGGTAAGAAATATTCAAAGGATGAAAAGCAAGGACCTCCAACCAAGATTACTCTACCCAGCAAAGCTATCATTTAGATTTGAAGGGAAGTTAAAAATTTTCCCAGATAAGAAAAACCTTAAGGAGTTCTTCACCACCAAATGAGTATTATATGAAATGTTAAAGGGTCTTCTTTAAGAAGAAGAAAAAATTAAAAATGTGAATAAAACAGCAATAAATACCTATCTATCAACAATTGATCTAAAAAACAAAATAAACAAGCAGAACAGAAACAGAATCATTAAATAAATGAATAGATAAATGTTACATAGATTAAAGATCCTGAAAGGTTTAAGTTTTTCTTGAGTCTGTGCTATTTTAATAACATTTACTATGTGGTGTTCAACAGTTATAATTGAAAAGTTTCCCTCCTATTTCAAAATCTCTTAAAGAGTATTAGATAAAAATGCATTTTTAAGACTACAGTAAGGAAGTCCCACTTTAAATATGGAATAAATTCCTCCAAATTCCATCTAAGCAAATGACCCAAATAATACATTTTTATAAAATTCCAAAGATTTCTCCAAAGAAATGCAAATGCTAGTGCAATGTAATTTTAGAACTAATCTGGAAAAGTGTCAGTGTGAGAACAGTCCTCCTACACACTCTCCACCCACAAAAGAGGCAAAGATATTTTTAAAAAATTATATCTATTGAAACAGGATTTCACTTTTTAAAAATACAAAGGTAGGATGAATTAAATATTTCTATCTAATTTTATAAGCAACTAGTCTGCTCTGGATAGCATTTTATCCAGGACACAGTACGGACTAGAAAGTTGGAAGTCCCTCCCAACTGGATCTGAAATGCACTCAAAGATGTTCCAACACAGAAGAGAAAGCGTGTCAGGCACATCACCTACAGCACTCAGAGGGAGAACAAAACAAAGGGAACATGGGGCAGAATCATCTTTACGTATCCCCGTGGAAAATACTGAAGGTGGTGTGTACCTGAATGAGGAAATGAATGGAAAGTATCTCCAGAGACAACGAAAAGACTTTCTTTTTTCTCTTTCTCAAAACGAGTGGTCATTTCTTCCTGAGATGTGTCTTCATCTTCCCTTTCTTCTTGAAGCCTTTTCATTCTTTCCATTAAGGCCTCCAGCTCACTTAGAGAATCTACGATCTGGGGTCAGGTAAGATAATATTGGTGTTATTAATAATAAAAATTATTCCTATAAACATCTTCACCTCCCAATGTCACCTTATTATGTACAGTGGCATGAGCACTGTTATTAAGTTCCTAAGTGGGTTTTCGACTAACTCCAAAGAACACCTTATGACAGATTCAAATATTTTCAGAAGTATGATATTTTTGCTTCAGTTATACATATACAAAGTTTATAAGTATAGATATATTTAATCTAGAATTCTAGCATTTAGTGTATGTTAAATTATATTATAGTTTATTTTTTTAAATGATGCAGCTTCAAATTTTTTAAAAATTTCGCTGTCCTAAGATATATTCTCTATTGGTTGTTCCAGCATCTTACAGACTAAAGATATATTGTACTGTTTTAGTCTACACGATTTGTAATAATATCTGCTGTAAAAGTCTCTTTAAGACAACTCAGAACTTCAGGTACAGGTTAAATTTTTATACTAACAAAAATTATGCTAAACTATTTCAAACATATATATGCTATTTAATCAAAGAATAATTATCTCTAGATATTTTTAATGTTAGGAAGTTCAAAGGCAAAACAGCAAACAGTTAAGCGAACTGACCCCAAAGTTATTCCCTGTAAGAGATTCATTCTCTATGTTGTTGTCATTGGCGAGGTCACAAACGCAGAAATTGTTGACTGATATTAGCCTGAATCCATTGGACATTTCTGGATCTCTCTCTGGATTGATGCCACTACCAAAAACAAAGCTTGCCAAAGCATGAAAATGTGCCAGTAGGACCACAGCATGTACCAGTTCAGGTAGAGACCAATTATTTTCTCCAGTTTTGACAAGTTTCTGAAACAAGAAGGCAAATCAGAGTAAAAAATGAACATCAAAAGAATGCTACAAAGCAATTTTAGAAAGCATGGAAAATCTACCAAATTTTATTTGTGTTCATTTATAGTAATAAAATGTAAAACTCTCCTTTAAAAACGTGTCAGGAGACTTGACTTGGGGTGGTGAACACACCTAGATACAGTGCACAGATGATGTGTTGTCCAATTGTGCACCTGAAGCCTGCAGTTTTGCTGACCAGTGAAAAGCCAATAAATTCAATGAAAAGGAAAAAATACTTCATGTATTAAAGATACAGCTTTGGTCAAACAATATTGTATTACAACTATCAAACCTAATGATATAATTTTATTGCAGCTTTTCCTAAATTCACATATAGTATATATGTAATAGAACTGCTTCCAAAGCGCTCTTCCATATTACGTTATTTTAATAAGGTATTTCAGAGAATCCAAGAACATTACATGTAGATCGGGCTTTAAAGCTTACCTAGCACAACCATTCATTTTAAAGTTTTAAGGTAGAGATACTACCTTAAAAAAATTCACATAAAAATCCAATTCATTAAGCCAATACCGTTAACTTTTAGAATTTTTCTGATGGAGACAGACCGTACAGCAGATGATAGAAAGTGTAGAACTATCTCACATAAGAATAA
Organism: Micronycteris hirsuta; assembly: GCA_004026765.1. Classification (NCBI taxonomy): domain Eukaryota; kingdom Metazoa; phylum Chordata; class Mammalia; order Chiroptera; family Phyllostomidae; genus Micronycteris; species Micronycteris hirsuta. The sequence goes on along the minus strand of PVJI01022270.1, from coordinate 18,872 downwards.
GAAGTAAAAATTTCAAAGCACTTTTTATATGCTACTGGGTCTGAAATGCCAGCAGAATGATGGAATCACAAGTGAAGCCATCAAAAACAGCAATTCTTTCATTTTCATTTTTCCCAAGAGCCAACTCCATCTATTAATCCATCAGGGATTCTTTCTCATCAGTGCTTGCTCTCTTCTCGGTCTGTCTGTCCATCACTCTCTCCTGGGGCGGTGTGGGGGGGCTGTGTGTGTGTGTGTGTGTGTGTGTGTGTGTCTCTCTCTCTCTCTCTCTTTCTCTCTCTCTCCTCTTATTCCCTGCAAATCTAAACTTTTCATTTGGCTCACTTCAAGCGTAAAAACCAAAACCAAAAAAACTTTTTATTTTACTCTCCATCATTTAACTATGTGCACACACACAAATTTATTACCAAAAGTTCAGGGAAAAGAAAAGGAAAACATCAATCATATTCTACCACCTTAATATAACTTTTACACATCTTGTTTTATTTTTATAAGCATAATTATATAATCAGAGTATACATCTATTTTTCTGCTTTCACACTTCATTTTTTGACATGTTCATTTTTCAAAGGTTACAGTTTGGTATTAACATTTAAGCATGGGCTAGACATCCAGGAATGGGTGTGGAGAACCACTTCTCCATTCCTTTACTGTCAGACATACAAATTGCTTCTGAATTATTTTTGTTTACTTGCTACCATAAATAGCATCTTCATGCTATAGCTTTGTTCATATTTTAGACATAATTCCTGAAAGGATTTTTAGGGCAAAGGATATTAATATTTTTATAACTGGATAATATTGCCAAAGAGCTTTCGAAAAGAATTGGTAGAATTTGCAATGCTTTTGCCAGTCTTTCCAGGATTACCATTAAACCTAAAAGCACAGCCAACACACCTCATTTCAAATTTCTCACCTCATATTTATTTTTTCTTTTATTTCTTCTAATCTGGTTTTTTCTCAAAACAAACAAAAAAAGAAAAACAAAACCAAAAACCTCCTGAAGCTACACCTACTTCTTTTTAGTATTCATCCTATGTGATCTCTGAAGATTTACATTTTCCTCACTTCCTTCTTGAAATTAATCTCCCCTAACTTCAGCAATTTCACTATTTTTTTAGCCCTTTCTATCCTGAAATGGATTTTTCTTCTCTCCCTACTTGACTCCACCATGTTTGCTTGCTCTACTCTATCCATGATCTTTTCTTAATACGGTTTCTCTCTGGATGGATCATTCATTTCTTCAGCCTGACTTTTGCTTACCTGTAAATAACTATCCAACTTTATTTCTACTCTAGCCTTTATTTTGAGCTACAGCCCTGTAGTTCCTCCGGTCACGGGACACCGAACAGTCTTCTGTTTAGTCTTCTGTCCTCAGGCCTGTGTGTGATCTCCCGCGCAGGGCACTGCCTCCTGCCTAGTCAGGACTCTTAAATAATTCTCCTGGCCACCCCTCTTCTCCATCGTCACATTCTGCCAGTCACCAAGTCCTGCTTATTCTCATGCAGAACGATTACATAAAGACTCTCTGATCCCTCCTCTTCATCTCCCAATGGTTTAAAAAAAAAAATCATCTCACAGGTGGATCACTGCAACTGTTTTATGACTGGCTTCCTTGCTTCCAATCTGTATCATATGTAATTTACCTTCTGCATCAACAAATATGCTCATATTATATCTCGACTCAAAACCTGTAATGGCTCTTGATTTACCTTTTCATAGTGATCTCTAAGCTCCTCTGAGCACAGGTATTTCTGACAGTAACATTTGGGGGCCCATCTCCTGTTAGTATATACATTTATTTATAAATTAATATATACTTATAAAGTTTTATGTAGACTAGTTATATATATGTACCATAATATTATGAAACAAAAAATATAAAAGAATGACATAAGAACGCACACACACACCTTTTCTGACATTTTGAAGGACTGCCCTGTGCAGCCTGGGAGGACCCTACCGTAACTCTGGAGACGCTGACTTTCTGAGGGTGAAATACGAACACGAACACGGTGCTCACTGGCTCATGTAATACGATCCCATTTCTTACCTCTGCCTTACATAGCCACTCCTCCACTTCAGTGACCGAAAGCTATTAGCTACTTTTCCAACCTTTCATAATATTTCACACTCTACTCTCTGACTGAAATGTCTGCCTCTACTTGGAAACTCCCACTTACTCTTCATGGCTTACCTCAAATGTTACCTCTTTTGTGAAACCTCCTCACCTGATTCTCTTTACTCACACACTTATACGCTGCTGTGCTGTGATTATTGTCATTGCCTCCCTGTCTCTCCTCCTCTAGACTCCAAGCATGTCCAAGGGCAGTGTCTATCTTTTCAGATCCACCAAAGTTACTGACATAAAATAATTAACTTGTGACACAAAAGTATTGAGTAATTCCTCTATCTAACTAACATATTACCAAACCAGAACATAAATATCAGGACAGCATTGTTTTTCACAGATCCCCAAATAGAGAATTAAAATCTGAGTGTAGAACAGATTGACAAAAGCTGAGCTTGATTTAACTGGGCAAATAACTAACAAAAATAAGAGGATTTTTTAAAAAAAGACACCTCAGTGCATTAGAGATTTTAAATACCTACGGCTTGTATATAATTTAGATGGTAGCTCCCATTTATTAGTTACAAAGGGCCATGCGCAGTGTTAAGGATATTATAAAATGACCTCACCCTGGAGGCCTTTGATGGAAGTCCTTTTGAAGTGCAAGTGCTTTTGTCCATCACAACTCTGTTTCTCACCTGAGCTCTAGCTTCCAGAGGCATTTAAACATTTGCAAACCAGCTGGCAAATTACTTTTTATTTGTAAACTTATTTTGTGAAAATCTTAAAATTATGAAAATGTTAGAACCTGAGAAGAGCTTAGAACACATTTAATCCAGGCCCCTTATTTTATAGCAGGGGAACTGCCAAGGCCCACAGAAGTCCACTGAAGGTCACAAGTTTGTGAGTAACAGAGTAGAGACTAGAACGGAGGTATCTTACCATGCTGGTGTATTTTCTCTGTTCTACCCACTACTTGAAAACAGAAATCAACATTTCTCATTGCCACTCACTAAAGTACTTTTCAAGTTAATTATTGATTACTTAAAGAGAAGAATTCACTCATATTTAACTAGATACACTTTCTTATGTATTTTTTCTGCATACATTAATATACTATTGTAGCCCTGGCTGGTGTAGCTCAGTGGATTGAGCGCGGGCTGGGAACCAAGGAGTCCCGGTTCGATTCCCAGTCAGGGCACATGCCTGGGTTGCGGGCCAGGTCCCCATGAGGGCCATGTGAGAGGCAACCATACATTGCTGTTTCTCTCCCTCTCTTTCTCCCTCCCTTCCCCTGTCTCTAAAAATAAATAAAAATAAAATCTTAAAAAAAAAAAACCCTGTGGTTTTAATATGCTTACATTTAAAAAAAAATATACTATTGTATTTTTCAAGTTCCTAATATGTAAGTTTTAACATTAAATCTTAAGCAAAATACTTAACTGAATAATTAATTCTTACTTAGGATCATTAGTAAATATCTTTTTTATTTCAAAGAAACACTCAATACCTGAATGTGCTCTTTCGTGATCAGCCAGGGTCGGTGTGCTAGCAGCTTATTTATTTCATTAAGATTTTTCAGTCTTTGTGGTACATATTCCAAACCATTCAACCACTCAGCAATCCCTCCCGTCTTCAGAAATTCATCCACATGCATGTTTATTAAGTAAGAACACTGATGTCTAGCTGCAGCCTAGAACACAAAGAGTTGATAAAACAATCATGGTAGAATCTTATTCTATCATTGCTAAACAAAGATATAGATGAAATTCATAATTTTTATAACCAAGCATTCTTTTCTTATTGAATCCTCCTCCTTCTAAAACTCTCATCACAACGATGCCATAGATTCTTGAATCAACATATGAAGCTGACACTTGTATAAGCACATAAAGTGTCACATGAAGTCAGTTACTTCTTCCTAGAAGTTGGTACCAATCAACTTAGAAGCCACTTTCTTGTTTTGTTAAGAAAGTATGTGTCTTATTTCATTATGGTAAATTGTATCGACAGTTTCTATTTGTAACAATAAAATCTCATTAACTGGAATTCTACCAATTTGGAATGGGGGCTGATTCGGGTAATTCTCTTACTGCCTTTCGCGTAACTGTGACCTCAGTCTTATCTATGCACATCACTCTATGGAGAAGAAACTGAAGATCACTGACTCCTTCCTAATGCAGTCAAAACCAGCCTTGATACTGACAATCTGGTAAATCCATACAAAGCAAACTTTAAAGTGCTCCATTCCTCAGGCCTCCTTCTCAGTAAAACAGTTATTATTTTATTTTATTTTCTATATTTTGTTTCTTAGTGTATGACCATTCTAGGTCTGCTTTCAGTCTGACTTGCATCAAAATCTTAAGCTAAAATTATTTTCTTAGTCAAGTTCATCATTCAGTAAAACAGAATGCTTACTTTTTTTGTGTTTGTTTAAAACTTCAGTGAGAGCATAAATAAGATAATAAAATGAAACTTGGTGAAATTAATCTACTAACTCCTGGCTAACTGCTGGCTCTGTCAGCCCAGCTGGTCTAAACCCTGAAATATACAGCACTTGCGTCATGTTCTCAGTCCTCTTTTCTTCCAATACTAGTTCAGCTGTGGCACTGTTCCTCCTTTCTACCCTTCCTACTCCTGCTGCCTATCATCCCAATTTATAGTTCTCTCTCCCCTCCCCAAACATTCACTAGTTAACTAGTACCGAGTACTAGACTTAAAAGGATTGCAATTCATTTAAGAGTTCTTCTCTTATCCAGAGTCTCCACTGGTGCTAACTGATACTTTCCTCTTAGTTAACCAAAATAGTAATTATTTTCATGTATAAAATACTAAATAAAATGTCACATACTCTTTTACATTAATAATAAAAGAAAGATATCAAAAGCAAAAACAAAACTTGTGGGATATTGCTTTGGCCCCCTACAAGCATCTTTAATCAGAGGAGATTAAATATGGAAAATGATTCTAATAAAAATTAAATGCAAAATTTTCCATACATTAAGTGGCTTAAAGCATTCAGGATGTGCTCAAGTGATCTGATATCCAAAAAGTCACAGACTTCTTCAATTTTTAGGTCCTTAAAATTATACTGAGCTCTACACACCCACAAACATAGCACTAGAAGGAAGAAGGAACAAGTGAGCGCGGAGTCACCATTATTGCGATGTAGTGCCTGTGTGACAGCGGAAGGGGGCCGTCCATGCGCAGCATGTAGAACTGGCTCCGCAGGAAAGACTCCAGGTATTGAGTGTGCAGACTCATGACCTGGGTGATGTTGTCCAGACGACCGGATGTAGAGTATTCTTCCACGAGAAAATTAGTACGTTCATCCACTGTGTTTGCTTGGATAACCTTACAACCAAGAAACCCAAAACAAGATAATTATTGAGAAGTAAACATATCCTTGGTTTACATAAATTATGCCCCTTTCGAAGCATATGAATGTTCTTTTGATATTAACAGACACTGGAATTACAGTTGCTCATATGGGAAACAGGAGTAAAAAAGAAAGCACCACTCAATTTTGGCTCTGGTACTACAATTTATTAAACAACAAATGTCAAATTATCAAATATTATACACACAGCTATGAAACTGGAGAGGAAAGCTTCCATCTGCTTTGCCAGGAACATGAGGTACATTTTTCAGGGCTCACTGGCATGGCCATTGTCAGACCGATCTGTGGTGAGGCAAAAGCTGTGGCGTTCAATTACACACATTTTTAATTTTATCTCAACGGCCTGTGAAGACGTTTAATCACATTATCTGTAAACAAATATTTTCAGTCTCATCCTTTGCTTGTTTTTGTTGTTCAACATTAAAAACAGGCCTTCTGAAGTCTTTTTAGGGACAAAGGAAAATATGATAGTTTGTAAGAAAGTGTTCAATTTAAAAAGCAATAACACTAGAGTATTGTCATTTCTATTTTGAGACAATCATATTAATTACAGTAACAAGATAAAGTTATTAAAATGGACATCCTCCATTCTAGGGAATCAACAGAGCTTACTAAAAAATACGTTATTTATACATATTTTCAGACACAATGACAGCTTGGGCATCACACCAAGAACTGGCTCAAAAGGTGTAAAGAGCTTATTAGCACCTTGTAGAAGGACCCGGCTCTTTGGGAATGAATAGATGTGAGATGCATATTTCTAGTACTGGCTCATTATTTATTGACATTTTAGAGTTCTAGACGTAAAAAGAATGTATTCCTTATATTACATCCAAGATTAAATTCAAGCTCACGCACCTAGTTATTAGCACAGCCTGATTTAGAATCCAGATCTCCTAAAGGCCAGACAAAACGGCCTTTCCGAGGACCCACACTGTTAGTAAGAAATTTCTGTTAACTCTGCAGGGCTGCTTCCACAGGATCTTCTTAAAATGTTACACAAAAGGCATTACTGACTGAGAAAAATTTAATGCCAACGAAAATATAATATTTGAAAAGTATAAATTGTAAGGAAATGTTAATTACAATGGTATAAAAAAGCAATTTCACTTTAGCTCACTATAAAGCCAGATACTGTATTTTTCAGATCATAAGACGCACCTAGGTTTTAGAGGAGGAAAACAGGGGAAAAAGTTTTTGAAGCAAAAAATGTGCTAAAATAGTTAAGAACATAAATAACATAATATTTCACCAACGTAAATGTAAACAGCCAGGTAAGCTACATTCGGACTATAAGACGCACTCCCATTTTCCTCTCAAATTTGGTGGGGTGGAGTGCATCTTATAGTCCAAAAAATACAGTATTTGTTCATTTATACATTTCTCCCATTTTGTCAACCAGAGGGGCCAAGATTGTTAAAAACATAATAGGATCTAGATAAACTACATATAATTAGGGATAAGATACGTGTTGTTTTTGTTTTGCTTTCCCCAGTAGAAGTGTCTTCTGTTTAACTGATACCTAACATACATTAATAAATGATTCATATGATGCGAGAGATCCTGAAAACAGTGGTGGCTTCTGTAAATCAGATTATTTTTAAATATATACTATGAAAATGGTTGTATCAGGAAGTCTTTATATATACAAATATATACAGGTTGCAGCAGAAGTAACATCTGCTTGAGTGTGGATGGTAATATACGTGTAATAATTTCTAGTTTTAATTTGAATATTTCACCTAAAATGTCATACGGTGTGCTCGACTGTGCTATTGTTATGTTACAGAATTGCATGCCTATGATTTTGTAATAAAAGATTTTGTAATTTTACAAAAGAGGCATTATTTGTGTCAGACCGTGTGTGTGTGTTGTGTGCATGTGCGTACACACACACGCACACACAGGGCAGCCCTGATGCTGTATGAGGGAAACAGGCCCTAGCACGGCCTGATAGGCACCTGGTGCACGGTCACCACCTAGATCAGCTACAGTCACTGAGCTCCAAAACATCGCTGCTGACTTTCACTGAGTATTTTCATTTAAATTGCAAGGTCACAAAAAAAGTGAAATGAAGTAAAGGAACTGCTGAGTTTGCCAATGACCTGGCATATATTATTTGAATTCTACTCATCCCTTCTTCTAAGATGATGCCTGGCACATAACAGTTGTTCTATAAATATTTGTTGACTAATTTCAGAAGAATATGGGGATAATGTTGGTTTAAGATAAATGCTATTTTGGCAATGTATTGTGACATCAGCATATACAACAGTATTCTATGAGAGTTAATAACTCCTTGAAGCAAAGAAAAATTCCTTAATTAGTAGTTCTCAAACTTTTCTTAGCCCAGGTATACTTGGAGAGGCATCTAGGAATCTAGAAGGCCCTGCGCTTTGCTGTGACCCTCAGAGAGATGTACACCCACATGACAGGCACAAATCTTGTACTGACTTTAACCTCCTTTGTGTCCTTTTACAACCGTTCTTGCCTTCACCACCGACACTCCCCACCCTCGACAAAGGCACAGACGGTAACAGAGATCCTGTAACATGCTGTGCACTCAAGATATAGAACCAAGTGAAGAGATAACCACTGGTGATGTAATCCCATGTTTTGTTTAATAACAGGTTTAATAAGGGAACTTAACAGGTTTAGTTGGGAAACTTTCATTTCAAAATATCTTTTCTTAACATTTAATAACCTATAATCACCATGAAACAGTGGTCATTTTAAAACATAAAACCTTAGGATTAATATTAAATTTTATTAGTTTGGAGCTTTGCTCAGAAAAGTAATATTTGAAATCAAATATGCTAAAATTGATATGTTTCTTATCTTGCAGAACAATTATTTTAGGCAGATTATTACACACAGTCTTTTTAGTGAAATTGAAAACAAAATATTTCTGTGGTTTTTTGACATATAAATAAGAAATAAGAGCAAAACACACGTTTACTTCCATATTAAAAATAAAGATATTCTTTGATATAATTATTTATCACTCTATGTATTGTAAGACAGACAAACTTACTTCCTTCTCTGGAATAAAGGCACTTGGTCCTCTTGTCAAGGGTTGAGACACTCGGATTTTTTTATCCTGTTTTTAAAAGAAAAGGTTTATGTATTAATGATGACTTTCTAGGAAAAGGCTAAATTGGTGCAAATTTATTGCTAAGGTACTAAAATAAATAGAATCATGTAAAATCAGAGCAAGTGTTAGGTCTCAGCTACATAAAAACCCGTAGAGCCGCTGTGAGAGTGAGATGATGGGGCAAACTCCTACCACAGTGCCGGGGCACGGGAGGCTCCCGCATGTCACTTCCTCGGTCACACTCTACAGCGCCAGGGGTTTTTAGCCCAGAGTTGACATGACTGAAAACTATGACCCTCCATAGTAAAATCCTATCTAATAGTATACTACTAGTATACCTCAAATTGAAAGCTAAAGGTTAAATTCAAAGAATCAAATTACAGACAGCTCCGCAAAGCAATCACCTGACCTTTGTAAAAAAATAAAATAAAATAGGAATAATGAAGTTTTAAAACTTTAAGAAAAATGTAAACCTTGGAGAAGTAGAGGTTAATTTAACCTAAGAAATGGGAGAATGCAATAATGTTTATTGATACACTTGCTATTCTATTTAGTATTAACAACTGGTAGATTGCCAATGGTATGTCAATCTGTTATTTATAACCTTTTTTAAAGATTTTACTTAGTTTTAGAGAGAGGGGACGGGAAGGAGAAAGAGAGGGACAGAAACATCAATGTGTGGTTGCCTCTCACATACCCTCCCACTGGGGACCCAGCCTACAACCCAGGGATGTGTGCTGACTGGGAATTGAACCAGCAACCCTTTGGTTTGCAGGCCAGCACTCATTCCACTGAGCCACACCAGCCAAGACTGTTATAAACTTTTTTGATAAGTTTTTAAATTAAAAAATATTTTGAGCCCTGGCTGGGTAGCTAAGTTGGTTAGAGGATCATCCCAATATGCTAAGGTTGAAGGTTAGATCCCCGGTCAGGGTACATGCAAGAATCAACCAATGAATGCATCAATAAGTGGGACAACGAATCAATGTTTCTCTCTCCCTTCCTCTCTAAAATCAATAAATTAAAAAAATATTTCGGTGTCCTCATTTAAGTGTGATTATCTATAAGCCTCAAAATCCCAACCAGGGAGTCACTCCCTTCTCCATAGGCATGTTGAGGAGCAGGAACAGTCACTCCTGAAGGAGGCTCTCAGGCTTTGAAGTCCTTCTTAGCATGAAGAAGACATAGGAGAAATAGTCACTAATCTTCTATAACAGAAGTAGTATTTTAAAGTTGTGAAAAGCCCTCCAAAACCATAACATAAAAACAGGGACTACGTCATGGCTTATAAAGATCCTAAACACTGAGTGGGAAATTAAAGAGCACGGGAGCAGATGTCTACTGGAAGGGAGTACATTAAGCTTTAGGTGCCACCACGCCCACCTCAGGAAGCTTCTAAACGGAGGAGGCAGCTCCAAGCGGTTCCTCATCTGAGGATGGCAATACGGCTTTAACATGACTTTGTCTTCAGGCCACAGCTGACTAGACCAGTGATTTTCGTTTCTTTTTTTTTTTTTTTTTAAGATTTTATTTATTTATTTTTAGAGAGAGGGGAAGGGAGGGAGACAGAGAGGGAGAGAAACAGCAATGTATGGTTGCCTCTCACATGGCCCTCACTGGGGATCTGGCCCGCAACCCAGGCATGTGCCCTGACTGGGAATCGAACCAGGACCCTCTGGTTCCCAGCCTGCACTCAATCCACTGAGCTACACCAGCCAGGCCTACACCAGTGATTTTCAAACCTTTTCATCTCATGGTACACATAAACTAATTACTAAAATTCTGCGGCACACCAAAAGAAAATTGTTTTTTTGCTGATCTAACCTCCAAAAAAAGTACAATTTTGATTCATTCACACTGATGACTACTGTTGTTGGCCGCTGTCATTTTATTTGACAATCTAAAAGAAAAGAGGTCCATGCCCCTGACTAAATAGTCAGGTATTTAATGTTTTTAAAAACTCTTGTGGCACCCTGTTTGAAAACTGCTGATCTAGCCAATACCTATAGAAGCTGATTTGCAGCCCATGGGTACCCTGATGAAAAAGTTCTGCCTAAGTAGAGTTGAGGGTACTCAGCTGGACGAGTAAGATTGTAGAATACTAGAAGTAACACAAGAGTACTAGAGTTATATGAAAGTAATGTAACCCAGTGGAGAGAAGAGAAAATAGCACTCAGAAGGAGAAGCGAAGAGGAAATAACGAAGCACCAGAGTAAGCATCAACAGATGCCTACTTCTAAGGGAAAAACCACCGGAGTCTCTATGGACTCACCAAAGTAAAGCCTAATCATGGCTCTCTTCTCTCTGCCTTCCTCCCCCCCTTCCTCATTCTTCTTTTTCTGTGCACAAAGTAACTGAGACTTTTTGTTCCTTACAAACAGCCTACCAAACACAAAATAGTTGCTTAAATCCCCTACCTTATTAGAAAGCAGTCACAAACAAACTGGTAAAAGTAGGCAGGTAGGCATTCAATGATTTTTTGAGAGCCGAATCAGATCGTGGATAGACACTGTGGATACAGCCTAACGTAACAGATATGGTCCCTGCCCTTATGAGCTTAGCACAAAATCACCATTTATTTTCATGGTTCTCTGGAAATAAATATATTAAATAATGATAATCTTAAACTGTTTAAGTTTTCAGAAAGAACTAGACATCTGGGTTATATTTATAAAGTGATGACAAATATATCTCAATTTACTGGTAAAGCACACTAGAGGAATCCATGTAAAAATAAGTAATAGAAATTTCAGATTTCTAATATTGGTATTTCTTGCCTACATCAACCATGAATCTCTATTTACCAAGAAAAAGAATTTAAAAGAAAATAACATCTCTTCCCCTTAGCTGTTTTCTGTAAGTTATAGAAAATAAAGTTTCAAATACTCTATTTAATATAGCCTAATGCACTATTGTCTGAAAAGCAACCCCTTTATCACTGATCATTTCAAATGAACAAAGTAGAGAAAATGATTGTGAGGACAAATCATAGGTTTGAAGAAAAAAATGCCAATATGGGGATAAGTGGGATCTTTTAATTATATTTATAAAAATAAATAAAATTCATAGAAGATATAGGGAGAGAAAAATGAAAGTGTACAAAGGGAATCTGGAGTTGCAGAATGATTACTACAATATTTGTTTATAAAAAATCACTATTTGATATACCTATCAACTGAATTTACTTTTTTTTAAAGATTTTATTTATTTATTTTTAGACAGAATGGAAGGGAGAGAGGAAGAGAGGTTGAGAAATATCAATGTGTGGTTGCCTCTCATGTGGCCCCCATTGGGGAACCTGGCCGGCAACCCAGGCATGTGCCCTGACTGGGAATCGAACCTGTAACCCTTTGGTTCACAGGCCGGTGCTCAATCCACTGAACTACACCAGCCAGGGCTGAATTTACTTTTAAAGGGCTGAAACTGTTATGTTGCTTACCAAAATATTTTCTGGAATAGGAGATGTTTAAATCTGAAATACATTTTCATTACAAAATGAACTGTACATCACTGCACTTAAAAGAATGTAACATCTCTGCCTGGCTGGTATAGCTCAGTGGATTGAGCGCGGGCTGGGAACCAGACAGTCCCGGTTCGATTCCCGGTCAGGGCACATGCCTGAGTTGCGGGCCAGGTCCCCTGTGAGGGCCATGTGAGGAGCAACCATACATTGCTGTTTCTCTCCCTCTCTGTCTCCCTCCCTTCCCCTCTCTCTAAAAATAAATAAAATCTTAAAAAAAAAAGAATGTAACATCTCTTAGTTTTAACCAACTGATAAGCAACTGAAACTCAATTTCAAGTCAACATTCATTTATTCAGCAAACGTTTAATGAACATTTATACTGTACTAGGCACGCTGAAGACACAAAGAGTGAGACAGGCAGAACTCATACAACTCACTGTATACAGCCTATGATAGATTCCAGAGTAGATGTATACAAAGTGATGTGGGAAGGTAGCATTTTAGCCATTACAATTTACTTTGTTATTTCCTGACTGTTGAACTTTAAAGTTGTATACAGTTTTCACTATTATAAATAATGCTGTGCTGAATATCTTTGTATAAAGAGATTTAGGGGGTATATTTTGTGGTATTTAGGCTAGTTTCTTTAAGAAGATTCCCAGATGTGATTTTACTGGGGTTTAGGTTATACAATATCTTTAAAGTTTTTGTTGACAATATGCTAACAAAAATGTTTTACCAATTTTGTTTCTATCAGCTGAGCAAATATCCATTTATCCCATGAACTCCAAAGGTGAAAAACTATCCAAAAATGTATGTGAAATTTTTTATTATACACTGATTTGAGGTAATTTCTTAAATGGATCTGTGGATGAGATCTGTTTTCAGTATTACAATTCTGGGAGTGATATAACCCCTGGGCCTGAGACACAGACAGACACACATACACCCCCCCCCGCCCCACCCCCTCCAGCGGGGAAGTTACAGCAGTAGCCCAGAAGAGATGATGTGGCCTGACCTAAAAGCTGTTTAGACACTAAAGACAAGGAAAAACTGGCATCATTTTAAGTTTCATCGTCACGTATCCTTCCTCAGTTGCATCACTACTGAATGATCAGCTACCTTTTCTGGTGCGGACTCTATGACTGTCTTCAGTTGGCTGCTTTAAGTAGTTATATGAAGGTAAAATGCAAAATTTTAAAAATTATCAAAGCATCTCATAAATACTGTAAACCTTTTTTACCCAAAGTTTTTTTCCCTCCACTTACTTTCTATCCCTGTATGTATTTAAAGTTGATAAGATCAAATACAAAAGAAATAGGACTGCATCATGTCCAAAAGATTCACTTTAAAACCTTAAGCTGAAGTTCTGGTCTCCTACAATAGTGATATCTTTCCTCAGCTTTTATTTCAAATCCAAAATGCTTAGGACTGAATTCCTACTTCATGTGACTAAATTTAAATGGATTCAAATTAAATGAAGTTTAAAATGTAGTTTCTCAATCATGCTAGTCACAATTCAAGTGCTCAACAGCCGCAGTGGCCACGGCTACCATACAGGAGAGTACAGGCATTTCCATCTGCCACTGCAGGAGGTTCTACCATAGTGCTGCTCTAGATTCATTGGATTTTTTTTAAAAAATCACATTTCAAGCATTTTAATACCTTTCTGAAATGTTAAATGACTGCTCTGCAGAGTTATTGCTTTGATGGTTACTCCTACTCAATCCCATAACCAAGCATTTAAATGTAGTTGCAGAAATCCTCTTAACCAAATTAAGAGTGACTCCAGATAGGGGCAATGCAAGAAAAGAAAAAAAATCAGTTCCAAAGAATCCTTTTCAATTTCTGCTCACATTACAGTCTCCAGAAAAATATCAAGGAATTTTTTTCTCTCTCCACCCCTTCAAAAATTATGGTAAAAAACACACAAGATCTATCCTCTTAACAATTTAGTGTACAAACAGTATTCTTAACTGTAAGCACGTTGTACAGCAGGTGTGTAAGACTTTCATTTTCCTAATGGCAAAGTTACGCCACTGAACAACTGCGCACTTCCCTTGCCCTCCACAACCGCTGCTGTCTGCTTTTGTGTAGGCACACTCTTCAGACCCCAGCCGGGATGCTCCCCGCTTCCCTGCACAACTCAGATGAGCCTCCCTCTGTGCAAGAGCTCCCCTTGCTAGGCTTCCATAACCCTGAACCACCCAATGCACTCCTCTCAAGTGAGGGTTTCTTCCATGGTTTCATCTTGACACCAACAAAATGCTACCAACAGTCGCTATTGAGGAAGAGAGTAGAGGAAGTAAAGTAGAAAACAGGGCAGGTGCTGTGAAAATGAACAAACCACACAACTGACTCCCGCATCTTTTACATCCATCTAGGAGGTAGCTCTTCTTAGCCCTTCAGACTGGCCCTGGGCATTCAGAACTGCCTGTGTAGACATTCGGAACGTCTGTTTGCAGTATTAGCACCTTCGAATCAACATGTTTCAAACTAATCTGCCACCCCAGACTCGCCACTCCTGCTCACTTTCCTCTACAAGTTATAAAATCACTACACACACTAGTAACCCTGGCTCTGATCACAGTTATCTTTGACTCTTTATCCTAGGAGTCTGCATTCCAACAGTTGTCACATCCGATCATTGCTTTTCCCAACGATCTCTTTGTTATCCTTTCAACAGACCCTTCAACCGTTAAGAATTTCTCTCAGGCCGAGAAATATTTTCCCCTCACAATTGAGAACAATATCAATTCTAGGTCTTGGCTTTCTCTCTTGTTAGGAGGCTTTGAGAAGACAATACATAAAAATGTAAAAAATGAAAAGCATAATACAAAATATAGTCTTATTTTTATTTTTCTGCCAATTTTCCTTAATGTAAAACAAAACACCTAAAACTAGAATAGCTATAGTTTTTCAACAGATGCTGCTCTGATAGAATAATTCAAGGGATGCTCTGTAAGTGGAAATAACCTGCAGCTGCACTGATTTTTAAGAACAACATTGCCATCTTTCCCTCTCTTTCGAATGAAATAAAGCTAATTTCTTATGGGGGGGGGGAACAAATGATTCTGATGATACTAGTAGTGAATCTTGTATGATGGCAAAACTGTAACTGTATAAATGTAACTACTTCTTAACTGTTAAGGAGTTGAAATTACATTCGGCCCTTTGAAGACGACTGCAAGGCAGATGTGGCCCCCGGTGAAAATGAATTGGACATCCCTGTTCTATAGTAAAGCACGGCTCCACAGCAGTAATTAGTCCTGATTCCAGCTACTGGGATAATGGTGCAAAAATACAAAATGGTGAAAAATTCAACAGTGGACATAAGGATAACAAACATGTACTAAGGTAACTTCATAAGTATAAAAAATAGATGTGGATGTTAAAACTGAAAAACCAATAAAACCAGCAAATTAACTACAAGGCAAGTTGTAGATGACACCATTCTTCAGAGTCTTAATTTGTTGACAATGTTCAAAGCACTAACTAAAAAGAAGATATTCTCTAAAATGTTGACTTTAGTGTTAAAAAATAAAAAAGTATGAAATTTTTTTATTTTTAAATAGTAAACATAATTTTGATTTATTTTTAGATAGCTTAGACAACAGTCACAGAATTTAAATTTTTCCATAAAACCCATAATTTCAATCAAGAAAAAAACTATAGTTATAAAACAGGAACTGGTACTTTTTATGTGTCAGTTCTATGGTTCTAAGAGATTATTTTATAAGGGTTGTGATCTCTACAATGCTACTATAAAGAAAAGTTTATTTTTCCGATAAATTATAGCTGAAAGAAGTTATGCTTGAACTACATCGGTTGGGATTATATATATTAAGTAATTATCTGCTAGAAATCAAAACACTGAAAAAATAAAGATGAATTATATTTAGAAACTTATTTTGACATTTAATAGCTAAGAAATTTACTAGATCACTTTATATAAATTAATCCCAATATAAAATTAAGATGCTTAGAAGTTAGGTATTCTTAAAATTATGTCTTTAGATGTTATTAGCAAACTACTTGACCCAAAAAAGATGAATGCCAAAAAGATTTAACAGCTGCATTTTAAGCTACTAAATTCTTGGAGTGGCTCATTTGATTGAGCACCAGCTGGAGTGGCTCATTTGATTGAGCACCAGCCTGTGAACCAAAGGGTTGCTGGTTCAATTCCCAGTCAGGGCATGTGCCTGGGATGCAGGCCAGGTCTTTGGTTCGAGGCATGTGAGAGGCAACTGGTCGATGTATCCCTCACATATCACTGTTGTACTCCCTCTCTCTCTCCTTTCCTTCCCATTTCTCTAAAAATAAATAAATAAAATCTTCAAAAAATCATTTTAATTTAGTTTTTACTTCTCTTCTTTGGTTTACTTCATTTAAAAATAAAAAATACATTTCATTAAAATATAAAAGCTGCTTATGAATTTATCTGAGAGAATATTGAAAGTAATATGTATAATTAATTTTAGAGAGACACTTAAGAGTTTTAAAAAAAGTTCAACATACAAAAAAATTGTACCAAAGCAGAAATTTGACCTCACTAAGGATACTAATTCCACCAATTATAAAGATACCCTTATGATAGTTCAATAGCTTCAACCTTCTATTTAACACACTACAGTGACAAAATATCTTAAATATGAAACACATGCCCCAAACAAAATCTTGAAGCATAATTATAATTAAGCCAACTGCAATGATCAATACAACTAGTAAATTTCAGTTGTTGGCTCTCCTTCTATTCTTTATAAATGTTCCATTTTGGCAGATACTACTGCAAAAGAGCCAGAGGTGGACAGGTGGCTCTGTGCTATGAAATAATGCTGATACCATCTCTTTATTCCCTGGCAGTCAATTTCAGGAATAATGGCTGGGTTCATAAAAATTGATGACATTATATATTTTTGAGGGAAAGAAGGGCAAATGGAAAGGAATATAGAGATAACAACTCTCTATTTCTAAATTAGAAAAGACTGGGAGGGGACAGTGGGGGGAAGGGTTTTCAGGAACTACTATAAAGGACACACAGACAAAACCAAGGGGGAGGGTGGAAGCTGGGGTGGGGGGAGTGGTGGGGAGAAAATGCAGACAACTGTAATTGAACAGTTAATTGTAAAAAAACAAAAGACAAGACTGGGTTTTAAATTAGATTAATATTAATACTGGGTTAGCCAAAAAGTTTAAGTTTTTCCCATAAGGTGGCTCTGGCAGTGCCTAGCTGCCTTTAACTTAATTTGAAACAATGCTGTTAGACTGTACTGTGACCGCTGTCATATCAGCATTCATTTTTAAAAAAACATAAAAATTGGTAAATTTTTTGTGTAGCCATTTTAATATTGAAGATGGAAGAAAATAACACAACATTTTCGGCATATAATGGTTTATTATTTCAAGAAAAGTAAAGCTGCAACTGAAACAAAAAAAGGATTTGTACAGTGTATGGAGAAGGTGCTGTGACTGACTGAACGTGTCAAAAGTGGTTTGCGAAGTTTCAATCTGGAGGTAAATCACTGGATGACACTCCATGGTCGGGTAGATCAATTGATGCTGATAGTGATCAAATCGAGTCATCGACTGAGAACAATCAACTTTATATCACATGAGAGATAGCTGACATACTCAAAATATCCAAATCAATAAAGTTATTGGTGAAAGTGAAAAATGTGTCTTTTATTTTATGGAAAAACTAGATGGACTTTTTGGCCAACCCAAGAAATTGGTAATTGTACAGTAAACCCAAATTTAAGTGTCTGTCATTACATGGAATATACATTATGTTCTCACCATTCCAAAATAGCCTAAGGACTATTTCACAGAATTGTGAATTCTCTTGTGCTAGATTATGTGCTCACCTTCATAGTACTGTCATAAGTAAATGAGGTGTAAGGTCATTTGGTAAGAAAAGATCTAGAAGCAGAAAATGGCAATAGCACCAAGGATGAGAATATTTCAAATCGCACCAACATCTCCTACTACTTAGAGGCAGAGAGGTGCAAGCAATCACTCGGACTGGGAGCCCAGTCGTGCTCGACAGGATGTGGCACTCAACACTCCCCCTCACAACTGGGGAGTCCTGTCTCATTCTAAGAGCCTGAGACTTGAGAAGCTGACGTCCTTTAACTGAGGTATTAAAACCAAGGATATCAAGTTCTTCCTGCAACAGCTCCACTCTGGGTAGAGTCACCTGAGGAATGTTGCAAAGATCTTGTTACTCACAGTGTGAATTTCAGCCTTCTTCAACAATACATACTGATTAAAATTTTAACTTGAAATCTCAAAACATTTCCACTAAAAAGCATTGCATTTATAACTGTATTTTAGCGATGTCTTTACCTCCTCTTTCCCTTACTAAGCTGTCAGCTCCAGGCAGACAAGGACAGTGCCTTGCTCATCTTTGATCATTTCAACTTTAGTATGGGGTATGGTGTGAGGTAAAGTTCTGGTCCAATTTAAGTTTTACATGATGTCACTTAAATAACAGTATTTTTAATCTATTTTACTTTTCAAAAAATTAGTTTCAAGAAATGAGATATCATGATTTACTAGCATTCATTAAAAAACAAAAACCTTCCCCTGCCATTTGGCAGAAACTGTTAGGTAAACTTTCTTTTACCAACTGTGGGTCCAAAGATAGACAAACATCGCTAAGTATTCTGGAAACAGTAGCCAAGAGTACCACTGTTCCGAGTAGAAATCAGCAGTAGTTATCTGCTGTTGTAGATGCAATTAAGAATGCAAAGATGAACAGGTCTTAGTCCAGCACGGAAAGAATTAAAAACGTACATCCGTATTACAAAGAGTTAAATCTGCACTGCAGTACAGCTGAGTTTCT
>PVJI01022269.1:0-25602 GCA_004026765.1 Micronycteris hirsuta | reverse complement strand
TGAGCTGCTCCTCGCACCTCGAACAGGCTCCATAGCTCTCCTGCCACTTCCTCTCCAGCCTGGACTGACCTTCCCACGCTGATCAACCAAATCCCTTCCAGGCTTTCGGGCTCAGCTCGATCCTCTCATCTTCAGCCCCCTGCGCCCAGGGCCTGCCCTCCTACCCTCCCTAGTGCACCGCTGGCCTCTGGATACCGGATACTACTTGTCTCCACGTACTTATGTGCTGCTTCCTCAGGACTGGAAGCTGCTGTGTGGCGGTCTGGGCTAAGGGCCGCCTTTCATGGGGTCTGCCTCATACTGACAGCTGTTCCGTATCTGCCCCCCTGAAGGAGACTGTGGTATCCTCTGGGACAGGGCCTGGGCACGCCACCCCTTGAAGCAGGGCCCATCCATGGGTAGATGCGGCGCGCACTGAACATGCGCGGGAGAGGCCGGAACCTCCCTGTAGCCACGCCCACACTCCCAGCACACACACAGACCCTGCTTCTCACCGAGAGCGCGTCTTTAATTTCTTTGGCATCACTGTAGGCAAGTGGCCTCATCAGACCCACGATCAGCCGCTCGAACTTCCCGGTCAGCTCATACTTCAAGTCCGCGATGAGGTCCTGATGGGGGTGGGGGAGGGAAGAGCGGTTATACTAAGAATCACATTTAATGAGCACATACTCTGGACAGGCTCTGGGCTAAGTAATCTCATTGAACCGTCACTCTTGGAGGCGTGTGCTATCATCAACCCAAAGAAGAAGCAGGCTTAGAGATCGCTGGGAACCTGCCCAAAGTCACACAGCTAGCAGGTGGCAGTGCAAGCCCACAGGGTCCTGTCTCTTCCCTACCATTGCTTATCTACTTGTTTACTGTGTCTCCCACTATCTGTACATCCAAGGGGCTGACACCTCCCTCCTCCCAGGTCTTGTTCACACGGCAGGTGCTCTAGGCAGCTCGTGGCTGAATGGTCCCTGACTGAAGAGAAGAGAGAGAGAGGCCAAAAGTGCCAACCCAGAGGCCGACCTGGAGTAAAATACTCAGGAAAGACCCTGAAGGAACATACAGGTGAATGAAATCATTCCCCCAGCCCCACACGCCTGCCTCCCGGTTGTCGTGGTTACCTTGCCATAGAGGGACTTGTAGCTCTGGCAGACCTCCTGCCTCTGCCTGTTGCTCCGGGATGTGATCAGCTCCAGTATGGCCTCCTTGTCACTGCCTGGAAGAGGGGAGGGCACTTGTCACCCTACCCCTACCTGCCTCTGGGGAGCCTACCGGGGCTGCTCCCTGTCATCCTCGGCCTTAGCTGAGGTGGTAGCACCACAGAGGAGGATCTATGGGGACCTGTCAAGCCCGCACTAAGAGGGATCATAGCACACGCAGGATGTGGGCTCAGAGGGCCCGCCGTTCAGCTCCTTGTCACACAAATAAGGAAACTGAGGCCCAGGTGGGGGGCAAGGACTCACCCAAGGTCTCACAAGGAGCCTGGCTTAGAAAACTCAGATGCCCTAACACCCAGGACAGGGTTCTTTCAACAAAGAAAATAAAAGAGAATAGTAATAACCAAATTCCGGGTAGCGGTTACCCCAAGAGGGTTATCAGCAGGAGGACCTCCAGGGAATTTCCAACTATATGAGGAAGCAAGTTAGGTGGTAGGTCTGTGAGTGAAGCTTTTATTATTAGTCTGGAGTATTTCATTATAAAATTATGAAAAATTAAAAAGGGGAGACAGAAGATGAGTGAGTGCATCTTATCATCTCACCCCCACCCCCAAAAGGGCTTTGGGATGTAACCACATGTGGGGATACCCCCAGCCCCCTTTCCTGTGACCCCACTCCCAGTGTCCGGCACCTACCGAAGCCCTTCATGGCGGTGTACAGAGCCTCAGCATCCTGGCTGGCGTCAAAGTCTGGGAAGTCATGAATGGAGCCGCGGTACTTGGCACCCTGTGGAGAGAAAGCAGAGTGTGAGCTGCTGACCCCAATCCTGGCCCTGATCCTGGCCCAGAATGGGGCTCCCTGCCCCAACCCCAGGTCAACTTTCAACCCTGGCCCCAGGCAGTGTCCAAGCTGAGCCGCAATCCCCTAAAATTGAGTGTTGACCACCGAAAAACCTAGGTGAGGGAGGGGATGGCTCTCCAGATACCTCCTACCACAACCTGCCCGAGGATACTCCCTGCCCAAGGGAGGGGGCTCAGCCAGGACCACGGCCCCCATCACCTTCTTAGGACCCAGGAGCGAGAAAAGGCAGGCTGAGCACAGGGACTGGAAATGATCCCTACAAGAATAACAAGAGCCCCTCATATTTTTTATGGCACTTTCTGATTTAAAAAGCCCTTTTGTCTCTATTGTGATTATTTTAGCGACTTGGAGGAGCTCTTAAGACAATCTCCATCACAGGACCAAAGGGACCGAGCCCGAGAAGGGAGGCCAGAGTCACCGGAACCCAGCTCTCCGGCTCCAGGAACCCTGCAGCTGCCAGCTTCTGGGATGGGGGTCTTGGCACGGGGAGCCCAGAGCCACCCTCAGTGACGATGCCAAGGTGAGGTGCTGCCCCCTGGGAACCAGTAAACTGAACTGTGAACTGGCATCTGAGGACAAGCTGGCTGGATCCTCGAGGCGGAGGGGTGGAGAGGTGGAGCCAGAGGAGCTCAGACAGGGAACCTGAACGCACAATAGGCCGGTTCACGGGGAAGTCAGAGGTGGGTCAGCTGGCCTGGCGAGCAGAGCTGTGAGAACTGAATGCCGGGGCCCTGGGCTCTGAGCACCCACAGCTCGGGGGCAAGGTACTTGATCTGGGTCAGGGGGTGATGTGGCAAACTACAGATTCAGGAAGAAGGAAGGCTTAACCTTGTCTTTCAAGAGCTTCTGACCCAGTGGAGAGAAGAGACATTATGCATATACATTAGCATAAAGCTTGTAGTAAATACCTAAGACAAAAGCAAAGTGATGAGGAAACAGTAGAGGTCAAGTCCAGCTGGGGGAGGGAACCTGGGAAGGCTTGGGGGTAGACCACAAAAACTGCCTTGTAGGAGGAAGTGCACAGGCCGAAATGAGCCTCCAGTCACCCCTTGAGTCTCCCAGTGCCAGCACTGTGGACCTGGCCAGGCACTTGGATGCTCTTTGGTTTATGTCTGCTGTTGCTGGCTCCTCTGAGGTATGCATGCGTGGGTGCAGAGTTGCTATTTAAGAGTTGCTATTTAAAGTTCTGACAGGGAGGGTGACTAGAAAGGGACACGGTCCTCTTCCCGCCATCAGCGAATCCCTTGCAACCTGATCCAGCCCTGGGCAGAGGAGGAAAGGGGCCAAGTTCTGGAACCAGAAAAGAGATCCTCCCTCTGGAAAGCTCTATGAGCGTCTGTCCTGCTCAGTGATGCATTTCTAGTACCCAGCACGGGGCCGGGCACGAGACACTCCTTGCACACTTGTTTCCTAGACGGACTGAATGGATAAGGACTGAGTATGCTGAGCGGATCGAAGACTTCCTGGAGCTGTTATCTAAGCTGTGCCCTAAAGGATGAGTGACAGCTGGCCCCAAGAGGGGTGGGGTGGGGGTCGGGCTAGGGCTTCACAGAGAAGACAGCATGGCAAAGGCCTGGAGGCAGGAGCAAGCAACATTCAAGGAAGCAAGTCCAGACACTTCCGTGCTCAGTGCAGACACCCAGGAGCGAATGAAGAGAAGATAAGATAGTAGCGAGTTCCCAGCATGAAAGGGCAGAGGTCTCAGCAGCAGCAGCAGGCTGACCATGCTCTCCTGCTGCTACTCTCCCACCTCTACCTTCTCCCCGCCGCCCCCCTCACCAACACACTCCAGTGCCTGAGGCAGTGTTTGGGGCGGGGGCTGCAGCTGAAAGATGAGGCAATGCTGTCCCGGGCAAAGGTGCACCTAAGGATGGACACAAGGCTTGAGCAAAACGTCCCCTTAGAGACAGGCTGGGTGAGCAGCAGGGCCAGTCTCCCCCATGGGTCTTTGCGCAAGGACAGTAGAATCTCCTGGGGATGACCAGCCAGATGAGCTCTCCCAGGACCCCACAGGACTGCAGGCACCGGATGAGGGGGCGCAGGGAGCCTGAGCACTGGTCACACTGAGAGCCACACAGTCCTTCACATGATCCAGGCCCAGGTGTGCCACCATCGGCCATCTCACACCACGCTGGTGGATTTTGCGACTCCAAGTGCCACCTGTGCAGCCGTCCCCACATCTCCTCTGGCAGACGGGTTCCCGGCCTCAGGTGCCCATGGTCGAGGGGAGGGGAGGGCAGAGGCGAAGGGACTTTCCACCTTGAAATATTTAGCAGTCCCCGATGCCAGCTGGTGAGCAGCCTGAACCCTGGGGCTCTGAGGTCTTGGGCTCCATCCAGGTTGCTGCTGGAGGAGGAGTCCCAAGGCCTCTCAGGAGCAGAAGTGACATCACCCAGAGAGAAGGCCACCAGCCAGGACTCTGCCCGAGAACTGCCTTGCTCAGACCTGACCCAGGCCCTCGTCTCTCACCTCTTGGAATTCCAGGCACCAGCACTTTGCCCCTCTTGCCCTGTCCTCAGAGTGTTCTTATGCCCATCAGCACATTCAAACCCACACATCTCTGTGCAAGTGAAGCCACAGAGCCATGCCTCTGGGACCCCACACTATTTCTTCACATCTTTGGGCCTTAAGTTCCCCTCTTCTGAATGGACAGAGGGAGGGCAGCAACAGCACAATTATCACAGTAGAAGCAACTGGGGGCGACCTGGACCAGAGAAAAGAGGGAGTGGTTTGTTCTGTGCGTGTGCGCATGTGTGTTGGAAAGGGGCACACTAGAAGCAGAACGAAGGTGCTAATGATTGGGAGCAACAGACACAACTGCATGGCTGCTCGGCCTTCTGGCAAAGAGCAAGAGTGGAAGACCTTTGTCACTCCTCTGCCATGTCTTCTGCAACCTCCTCCCCTCCCTAACCCTTTGCGCTCCAAGCCTGCCAAACTACCGCCACTGCGCTCTCAAACTACACACTGTGCTCTCTCCTTCTGGCCTTCTGCTCCAGCGACCCCTCTGCCTAGACATCTCAGCCCCTGGCTCTTTCCGAGTAGCTCCCCCAGGCGGCTGCCCCCGTTCTTTCCACCTGTGCACCCCCAGAGCTCCTTCACTGCCCCACCAGAGCATCAGCACCATGCATGGGGGACTCTAACTCACCCCACTGGACCCCGGAGGCTCCACCACCCTGGGACTCTTGCTTGCAGGATGTCTACTGGCCCCTGACCCACGGCAAGAAGAAACCACGGATCCAGTGGTCTGGGAGCACTGGACGAGGAGTCCAAAGATCTGAGCCTATGTTCTGGCCCCTTTGATCTCCCAGGGCCTGATCTGTCCACTTCGGTCACCCAGGACCTTGCAACTCGAATGCCTCTCAGAAAGTACTCAGAGAATGACTACATATGGGAAATGGGGAACGGAAGTTCTGCCTGGACCTTTGCCCATAACCACTAACGCTCTCTCCTCCTGGCGAAAGAGGCCACTTGGGCAAGGTATACTCCTCGGACGCGGACAGGGCGGCCACAGCGAGGGCTCTTTAGAGTGTACTGGTCCTGTTTCACATGATGTACTATGCTCTTCAAACATGCTCATTGGGTGGCAGGCCATGAAGACAGGGGCGGAGCTTAGTTTTCACTGAGCTCAGCCACCTCACAATGGAGACTGAGGCCCAGAGAGGGCAAAGAACTCACCCAAGATCACACAGCTTCTGTGTTATGTCCATGGCCAGAAGCTCTGTGATTGAAGTGAGGAACCAAAGGGGCCGAGTCAGCTGTCCCTTAGTCAGATTCTCCCTTCTCGATCCCATTGTTGCGGTGACCACGTCTTTCTCTAAAGCCCGCAAACAGGGGAGACAGGGCAAATCCTAGCATGGGAGGACCCCCAGCTGTTACCCAGGACAGAACCCAATCCTGGCCACACACAGGAGCCAAAGCTCTGATACATCTCAAATTCTACTGCCCAGTAAAGCAGTCATGGGCATGAAAGACTGGGGAACTTAATTCCAAATGCACGTGACAGGGAATACTTTCACCTCTGGAGCAGAGAGGACCCGCCTGTCCAGTACCCATTTCCCTTCCTCGGGAAACAACTCTCGGGCCACGAAGTTCCGGTGTGACCGACTTCACTATCTGAATCCAAGTTAGCCAGGCCCGGCCAATGAGAACCAAGCCTCTGACTTTCCCTGGAATCATGGGGAATAAATTACGTTGTTTCCTCCCGGCTGCCCAGGAAGTAGAATGAAAGTCAGGAGCTGCTGGTGACTAGTGTGCCAAATCAGGGAGGGACTAGCCCAAGACTGAAGTCACCCAGAGGAATTCCAGTTCAAAGGATGAATCCTGACAGTACCATTTGTGCCCCTGGATCCAGCCAGACCTGAAGGCCTGGGCTTCTCAGTCATGTACACCAATCCACATTCTTTCTGCTTAGGATGTTGTGTGTTGCCATGAGTCACTTGTCTGAAAGAGCTGTGACTGTTAAGAGGAGCAAGAAAGCCTGCAAACCTCTCCTGCTCCTTTCGAGCTAAAGGTACCAGGGATCCGAGCAGCACACCTGGTGACTCTGGGAGCCCAGGCCCGCAGAAGGCAGAGCATGGCCCTCAGGAGGGGAGGGGCTCCTTACCTGTGCTGGCTTGGCCATGGCCTTAGGTTCTGCAGCAGACAACACTGTGAAGAAGAAAGAGACCCCGTGAGACTCCCTTGCACTCTGCTCCCCTCCATTCTTTCCCCTGAACTAGCTCCCCCTTCCTTCCTCCCAAGGGAGACTATGTGCCCCTGGCTCTTTTCCAGCGGCCTCCAGCCCTTCAGGTTGCATGTCACCCAAAGACCTGGCTCAGGGCCAGCTGAGTTCTTCAGAGGACAATGGCTAGACGAGCCGGTGTCCAGACAGTCACAGTAGGATGGGAAAGGGACTTGGAACCCAGGGGGAGAGGGATCACAACTGACTGTGTGACTCCTCCAGGCTGGGCAGGGCACCTTCCAGGTATGGCTTCCGCTTAACCCCCACAGCAACCATTCCCAACAGCAGACTTCCCCCCTTCCTTAACGAGGAGGAAACTGGGTGTGTGTGTGGGGGGGGGAGGTGCTGCTCAGGGAGGTTAAATAATTTGCCCAAGGTCATACAGCTTAAAATCAAATTCAACCAAGTCCAGATTCCAGAGCCCATGCCACCTGCGCTGTGGCTGCTCTCTTTCCAAGTCACCCAGCACAGTTCCAGAGCCCAGGGCTCAGTGGTCTGCACGTGAGAAGACACAGGGGCCTCCCGGTCACCTGCCGCAGTATCCGAAGGGCTATGATTCCTGCACCAGTCGATAAACACTTCCTCAGCATCCACTCTGGTGAAGCACAGCACATGCTAGGCACTGAGGTCACGGCAGCAAGTACCAGAGTTTCAAATCCTGCTTTTCTGGGGCTTACGCTGTAATGGGGCAGGCTACACATGCATGTGATAAAAACTCGGGAGCAAAGATAAAAAGCTTGGTAGGAGAGAGCGACAGTGGTCGGGGGTCTCAGGGACCATGTGGATCATGTGGACACCGGGGTGCAGCGCGGCAAGGGCAGTGGGGAATGGGGGCGGGGACACTCGGAGGATGCAGGGATTTGCGGTCAGGGGACCCAAGCCTGAGGCCACTGCAGAGACTTGGGGGTTTTCTCTGATGAAACAGAGTCATGGAGGGAGGTGACTGAGAAAACAGGACACGTGATCTCCCCGAAGGAGATGTCAGGACAGAGGCTCTGCACTGAAGGGGAAAGACACCAGGAGTCAGCAATATTGTAATGATGTGTGGTGCCAGTGGGTGCCTGAAATACTAGGGGGAGCCCACTTTGGAAAATATATGATGGTCTAACCACCTTGCTGTACATGGAAACTAATACAAAATAATACTGAACGCCAACTGAAATGGAAAAAGAAAATTAAAAAAGAAACCAAGGTATCTTACCTAAAAAGAGGTGAGGAAGAGGACGTAACCAGTTTGGAAAGGGGAAGGAAGGGGAAGGAAGGGGTAGGGGCCCGGCCAATGAGCTCTCCCAGCAGGAAAGCAAAGATGGAAGTGAAACAATCTTTTCAAAATGAGAGAAAGGGACACCAGTACTTTCCATTTTATGGAAATTAGGTCTTTTTTTTTTTTTTTTATCTTTACCTAAGGACATGCTTATTGATTTTAGAGAGAGGGGAAGGGCGGGGAGGAACATGGATATGAGAGAGAAACATTGATCGGTTGCCTCCCGTACAGGTCCCACCAGGGATCAAACCTTGAATCCACAACCCAGGTATACACCCCAACTGGGGATCGAACCCACAACCTTTTGGTGTACAGGATGATGTTCCAACCAACTGAGCCACCTGATCAGGACTATACTGCTTTTTAAAAGTAAAAAGAACGACTCTATCTGACATATGCAGCAAGGTCTATGAGGAGCTGAGCTAGGAGAGAGGGCGCACACCAAGGAGACGTTTCGGCTCAGTGCTTTCCAGTTCTGCACATCCACTCCAAAAAACAAACCCTTAGGGGAAAGCAGCCCCTGACCTCAGTCCATAACCCTGCTCTCTCTGTGGCGTCCCTGGTGACTGGGTGACACACCGGGGAGCGCAGGTTTTGGAGTCACAAAGGCAAACCTGGATTCAAGTCCATTTTGTCACTTATTAGCTATGTGACCTTGGGCAGATTACTCATGTCTGAGTTCCAGGTTATCTCAGGTACAAATGCGGGCCAGGAAGATCTGTTCTCAGTAAATGGTAGCATTCGCTGTACTAGTGGGAAGTTCTGAGGACAGGCTTGTCGCATTTGCTCACAGTGGGTCCCCATGGCCCGCTCACGGGTCCCCCACACGGCAGGAGCAGACAGACATGAGACGGGGCGGGGAGGGAAGAGCAGAGGACAGAGATCTGCTTGCAAACACACTTCTGTTTCCCTGACAACCAGGGGCCCCTTGGTGAAAACACGCTGCTCTCCCCAGGAAATGGAAACTCCCCCCTCACCCCCACACAGGGGAGGGGGGCCCACATCCACCCTGGGCTCTGACATAGCTTTGAGTTTCCCCTGGGGCCTGGGGAAAGCATGGGTAAAGGAGCTCCAAGGCCAGCAGAGAAACGGGGGCTTAGGAGGCCCAAGAAGTCAGTGGAGGCAGGGAGGGAGGGCTGAGGCCTGTCGCCTGCAACTCCAGCCTCGAAGCATTTTCTTTTGGCCTTGGTGATGGAAACTCCAGCTGCTGGCTGCAGCCCAGGCCCATCTGGACCGGAGCCCCTTTCCTAGGAGCGCCGGCGCAGAGGAGGGGCCTCCAAGTCTTTGGGAAAATACTCTCAGCTCTGTTTATGTGTGCGTCCTGTGAGTGCATGTCTCGTGTATACGTGGAGAGCAAGCCTCTTCCAGAGCTAGATGTTCAGACTGCGGTCCAGGGGGCCCATCTCCAGCAGCCCCTCCTCGGAGGGCTCAGCGACACGCTGGAGGTAAGCAAGGAGATGCTGTCTACCCTGGTCTACCCTGGCTTTACAAGGGGCCCTGATTCTTCCCAGAACAATCCGGACCGTACTTCCCAATTGGCTGAATAAATGTTTTATATCCAATGCTTCAGAAACCCAGAGGGCCATGAACGACCCACTTCTCTGAGCCCCTCGTTTTCTAAAGGGAGGGTGAGTGACTGGCTGAGACCCAGACGACAGCCGGCACCTCTGTCCCCCAGTCCTATGTCCTAACCAAGCATCCACTTGGTCCTGAGCCCTGGCTGCGATGAGATATCAGGAAGGGGTCGCAGGGAGAGCCCCTGGCTCTTGTTCCCAATCTGTCTGTAACCTCACACAAGCCAGGTTCCCTCTCTGGACCTTGGTTTCTTCATCTGTGAAATGGGGATATTATTACTCCCTGTTTGGGAAAAGCCAGGGTGGGCGTGAGGCTTATACAGATTTCAACCTGGAATCTTCCTCTCAGAGTATCAGTCCTCCGAGGATTCTCCCCAAGGCCGGGCATTCCTCTCTAGCACACCCCCGCCCCTATGCAGGTTTCATCACCTTCCTTGAAACAGTTTCTCAAAACTGGCACGTGTGGCCCCTCTGGACCTCCGTCTCTCTCCTCCTAGCACCCTGAATCTCTTCTGACCTGGCTGTCCATGAGAGCTCATCCTGGCTGATCATTCCAGAAACCCATTCAAGGGCAGGTAGCCTGGTGGCTTTGGGCTGCTCTGGCCAGTACGTGTCTTAGTCCTTGACCTGCAAGCAATCATGTTTCCTTTCTTCCTCCTTGGGAGCTCAGGACCGACTCTATGAAGAATGTTCTCGAGAACCCACCAGAGCCGGCAGGGCCTGTGGCTACCTGCTGTCCGACCACGGAGCTGGGCGAACAGATAGCTGCGTTAGAACAGGCAGGCAGGCAGACAGACCTGAGCAGAGCGAGGACCGTGAGTCAGGTACACAAGGCCACCAGGGAGCCCAGCAACAGGCATAACTAAGGAAACAAGGACTCTGCCCCCAGGGTGACCTGTCCTCCCCAGCATATATCGCTGGTAGGCCCCCTGACTTTTCCTCCCTGAAGATAACATCAGGCCTCAGTTCTGTTTCAGCTCCAGGCCCAGAAAAGCAGCAAAACCAGACAAGTAATACCACAGCTGCCTCAGGACAACCAGCAGCAGTGACTAATGACCCTGATGCCGACCAATCGGTGGAGACCATGCCCTGAAAGGACACACCTGGAAAGCTGATGAATATTCTATCGAGACCCTCCCCTCTGACCTCCCTAAGATTCTCACCAGCAAGACAGAAATAAAATCTCAGGACAAAGGACCCAGCCTCCGCCCTGGAGTGCCTGCCCTGGAGTGCCTTGGAGCGCCCGGAGCACAAAATGCCTTTCCCCGCCCCCACTCCTTCCCCCACAGGCACGTCTCCTTCCCGCACTTTGCTAAGGTTCCCCACAAATTGGGAACTGTCGCCAGGGGAGCAGCGGGCAATGAGCTGGGCTGGCCCCCCTCCTTCTCTGACTTCCTAGTGAGCTCAGGCAGCCCGGCCCAGGCTCTGCTGCTGCTTCTATGCTAAGTCCTTCCTTGTTTCACTGTCCCCAGCTTTAATAAATGTCCCATCTGAGTGTGCTTTTGCTGTGGCCAAAACATTACTTCCTGCTTTATCACACTTTGTCTCTTAACTGAAATCTTTCCTTCAATAAGACAACAGCCGAGGTCTCTCGTTGGCAACAGGTGGACAGGGGAAGGTCATGTCCAAGTCGTGCGAATGACCTGGGCTTTGAGGTCAGACATGGCTGTGGGCTGCAGCTCTGCTCCCCCCACCAAACTGTGATTTAAGTAAGTTACCGAAACTGAATCTCCATTTCCACATCTGCAAAATGCATCTAAATGGCATCTCTACATACCAAGAAATAAATGAGCACTGAAGGAACAGCTCTTACACAGTGCCGGGCACAGAGCAAAAACAGTCAATGGCAGCTTTTACTGGGACAGGCCCAAACATTTACTGGGGCAGTGGCGTGGCATCCTAAGAGTGCAGGTT
The DNA here is from genome assembly GCA_004026765.1 of Micronycteris hirsuta. Taxonomy (NCBI): domain Eukaryota; kingdom Metazoa; phylum Chordata; class Mammalia; order Chiroptera; family Phyllostomidae; genus Micronycteris; species Micronycteris hirsuta. The sequence continues at coordinate 14,124 of PVJI01022269.1, read as the reverse complement.
TTGCACTGATGACCTGAGTTCAAATCCTGACACCGCAAATTCTTAGTTCACGACCTTGAGTGAGTTAGGTCCTTTCTCTGACTCAGCTTCTTCTCTCTGAAACGCCCATCTCATAAGGTTTTTGTAAAAATTCAAGGAAATAAGGCAGGTAAAACACGGAGCACGGACAGATACAGGTGAAATGTGTAGTAAGTGGTGGCTTCTGTTGCCCTCGCCATCATTATTAGAGCGGTGGTCCCCATTTTGGATGGTCCATTCCTGATGTTTATTACATATATATAAAAATTAAAGACCCACGTTGGGGCTCCGGGTGTGAGACGTGTACCATCAAGGGTGTGGGCTCAACTCAGCTGAGCAGGTGGAGGAAGAGAGAACGAGATGTCAGGCAGAACAGAAACACCAGCATTCGAAAAGGCACTTATGTCCTTCAAAGGTGGCTTGTGGGTTTTGGGGGCACAGAGCGCACCTTTAGGGAAGGAGGACATGATGAGTGTAAGGGTGTGAAACCAGGTGTGTGGGGAGGGCAATGTGAGAAAAATCAAGAAATAACTTGGAAGATAATGTAAAAAACATCACCCAAACTCCTATGCCCTGGGAGTGCCCAAGGGACTCCAACTTGAGCTGGGTCCCTGCCCTCAATACAGGCCACCCTACAGCTCCATGTTCAAGGCCGTTGGCACCCTCCCTGATTTTTCTGCCCACCCCCGCCAAACCAGGAATCTCACCTACCAGCGTTCTCTACCCAGCCTTCCAGCATCAACACCAGTGCCTTGTCATTCTGACGTCATTAATAACCGCTCGTTTTTTTTAAACTAACCAATGTAAACATAAGGTCAACCCCCAGAGATTCTGACTCAGAGGCTCTACACTTTGGTAATTTTTACATATTCTCCTAAATGGTTCTGCCAACTCTTCCAGGAAGCCAGCAGGGATTTCTCCAGCCTCTGAGGCCCTAGAGTACTCTGAAACCACCTTTGCTTGGCTGGCTTGGGGCAACCCCTTTGGACTTGTCCCTGCTCTGGTAGATGGAGGCTGCTTGCCTCCCCGGGACTGTGGTTAAACATCTGCCTGGTCCAGTCATCAATTAATGAACAAAATAAAATCTTCAGCATACGGTCATTTTTACATCGGCGTGAATCATGATTCTTCTCCTTCTATATGCGTCTTTACTGCACCCCTACTGTATAGCCTGGGGCTCATCACGATTGTTGCATGAAATGCACTGAGTAGCTTTAATGTTGTCTTTAGTGACCCTTGAAAAAATCATGGTGTAAGGAAGGAAAAATAATTCTCCTTTTACTAGACCTTCTAAATTCTTCCTGCTGGTTCAATAAAAACATGAGACAGCTTAACAAGAGAATAACAAACTCACCACGTATGTACATACAAGGGTTCCATAAGAACACGGGACTCAACAAGAGAATAACAAACTTATCACGTATGCACATACGATGGTTCCATTAAGAACAGAGGACTCAATGACAAACCTCTAGTTGAGGCTTATAAACCATCTGTAAAGAAGGAGAAAGGTGGGGAGTGGCTTGGACTTCAAAGAGGAGGCAGGCAAGGTTCAGGTAGAAAGGAGCAGCAAGCACCCGGGCCACCCGGGGAACAACGGAACCCCGAGGGGAGACTAGCGACCAGCAGACCAGCCTTCGCTGGGTTCCTCTCCGTCTGCCACACTTGGCTCGTGTTATGCTTGGGTGGATTTGCCAAGGTGAATATGCAGAGGTGATCCATCCCCCTTCCGGGGCCAGGTTTTTCTATCTGAATTCTTTTAGGCAAGGAAGGGGGAGGTAAAAGTCTCTTCTGGAGTCGTTTGCTTCTAAAACACAACCAGCTTAAAATACTCAATATCCCCTTCCCCCTCAGAAAGGGCATATTTGGGGGTGGCAGACTCTGCTCCCCTTCAATAGAATAAAAGAAACCATCCAGCCTGGTTGTTTTATTCCTCGTTATAGAGCCAGGAGAGGAAGTAACCCAAAAGGTGAAGTAACTTGCCCAACTCATAAAGAAAATGAGTGATTAAGCAGGTGCCCAGTTTTCAAAAAGCATTTATTGAGCACCTCTTGCATGCCCATTGGTAGGAGTTGGGGACAGAATAAAGAATGAGACAGATGAGTGTGCCCCACCCACCACCACAAAGCTGGCAATTTGGTGCCGTAATGTGCGTTTTGTGATCCTAGACACCACCAGTAACAAAAGAAAATAATGTGCATTCATCATGTAAGTCATCTCTGGTGTGTGGACGAACAGGGGCACACACTAACCCTGACAAGCTCAGGGGAGGTGAACATGGTGAGACTCACAAACTCGGAGACCAAAGTTAACCCCACAGGAGGGCCTGCAATGAAAACTTTCTAACTAAAAGCTAGTCACAGCGGGAAGTCTAGTTCTGAGCTAGAGTTTCCCCGACAAAGGTCAATCTTAACCTTAACTGCTCCTGTCTGGAGTCTTTCTGCATCTGAGATAACAGACCTTTGGAATGTCAAGGTAAGGCCCTCTTTTCCGGAACCTTCTGGGGCACCACCACCACACCAGGGCAGTGACCACATATCCTCTTATTGTTATTATTACATTAATTATTCACTGTTGACTATCCCAAATCCACAAATGTAAAAGAAGTTACTTCTTATCCAATCCCAGAGATTTCTCCTCTCGGCTTTCTCCAGCCTCCCTCCTGCCTCCCGAACCTACCACCACTGGATTTCAGGTAACCCCTCACATCTTCCCTGTGACTCTGATCTATAAAGTAAGTGGTGAATCAGCCATTCTCTGGAGCATTTTCTCAATCCATTTAAGATTTTGCTTCCCGGCAATTGTTGTCTGTTTGGCTCAAATAAACTCACAAAAATTCTCACAGGTTTGGCTGTTTCTTACAGTTGACAAGTGCCTCTAGGGGCATCTACACCCCACTTCAGAGGCCCCCGGTCTATAACATCTAGGTCCTTCCCCTTCCTCTTTCCGGACGGCTCCTCCCCCAGCCCACACGGAGAAGACACCCAGGACCAGCCCCCTGGCCCTCCAGGAGCCTCCTGGGTAAATGACATTCCTGGCCCTGTGCATGGGCACACCCAGCTCAGCTGGTGCACTCAGGTTTCTTAGAGAGCAGTATCTTTCCCTCTCCTGACCCAGAATCATTGATCCCAGGGCTGGACAAAGCCCCAGATCACTGGGGTGCCCAAGGTTGGAACTGGACAGCCTCTGGTTTGAATCCCAGCTCAAGCCACTTTCCTGAAGTACAGCAAAGTGCAATATCCCACAGTACCGAGGCGGGAGCCCCCTGGCCTGCGACTGAAGCTTGACCGGCTGTGCAGGAGCCTTGGGTAAGTACCTAACATCATAGGTAAGATGGGAGGTAAAAACGCTGTGTTGAGGACGAAAAGAATTAAGACACATTTAATACTTAGAAGAGGCCCCGACACTCTGGACACACTCAGTGAGTGTACCATTTCTTCCCTAACTTTCCAAGGCTGAGGTTCCACATCTGCAAAATGGACATGGTAACAGCATCTCACATATCACGGGCTCAGCCAGGGCCTGGCAAGACGGCAGGGTTTAATGAATAATAGAAGTCACTATTTTATCATTATCTAAGGAGCACCGGAACACCCGTTTCACAGATGAGGAGCCCAAGGCTCAGGTCGCCCGCCTCCCACAGCGCCGCACTCTTCTGGGGCTGCAAGGGTAGCACTTGCTTCTCCGTGCACCGCGCTCTGCAGTTCACAAGGCACTTTCACATCCGCCACTCCAGAATCTCATGAGGGTGAACATCAGACTCATCCTCACTTTGCAGGTGGGGGATCTGAGGCGCCGAGAACCCAAGGACAGTCATTCCTCCTTAGCCAGGCTCTGTGGGGGCCTCTCAACCTCGGGAAGAAAGGCAATGGAATGTGGCTGATTCCAAGCCAAGACGTTTACAAGCATAAAGGCACGCCCACCACACAGGAACAGACTTCCTCTCCTCCATGGTGGGGGTGGGAGGGTGGCACGGGGGACATGCATACTCAGAAATCAGGGTAAAGACCACATCCTGTGCTTTGTCACCACCCAGGAAGTGTCTTGGAGAGGCTGGGTGAGGTGAGGGAGGTGACACCACTGGGCCTCTCCAAAAATCCTAGAATGATACAACAAGAAGAGCCAAGCAGCCCCGACCCATCCTGCCAGCTGGGTGCCATGGACACACCTCTCATCCCTCTAGAGAGACCGGAATGAAGGCCCAGGGGACAGGTGTGCCCAGGGCGCCCAGCTGGTTGGTGGCTGGGGCTGCTGGCCCGGGGCTCCCTCTGGACGCCGCAGTGCAGAGCTTCCAGGCCCTGGCAGCAACCCATCACCGCAGAGCTCCCCTACCCCATCCCAGAAAACGGCCCCGAGAGGTCAGGCCTCTGACTTCCCAGGGGCAGCCCCCTCCTCTGCACACCCGCAGACGCGGTCCGCCCCAGCAACAGCTGTGGCCCTCACCCAGAAACTGCAACTGTGTCCTGCATCCAGGCAGCCCGCCTTGGCAACAGAGGTGGGAGGCAAGGAAGATGGGTGAGTGACTGTCGCAGCTGCAGAGGGGGAACCAGGGGGAACCGAGGCCTCCGCCTCCCTCCCCAGCCCCACCCAAATCCCGGAATCCTAAACCTTACAACAGTTGAGTCCTAGAATACCAGTGCTGGAAGTGGCCACCGACTCAAGCAGACTCTGCTACAGATGGGTAGCAGCTAAGGCCCAGAGAGCAAAGGGGCTTGCCCAAGGACCCCCAGCTCCGGAACTATATAAAACCCAGCTTCCCACTGACCCCCAGGCCAGTGCCCTCTCCGTGGGGCAGGGCCTGAGGGCCAGAAGGGCAGAGTCTGTGGGAGCTGAAGCCAGGCAGGTCATTCACCCAGAAGAGGAAGGACCAAGAGGTCAGGATATTCCATCTGGGTCAGTGGGGCCCCGGATTTAAGGTGTGCTTTGGGCGGAGGAGGAGGGGGAAGTGAGGGAAAGGGGGAATTCAGGGAAACCAAAATCCTTTCACAAACCTGGGAGCCATATGTCCAAATTTGGACTAGTCCCGGGAGGCCCACAAGGCTTGAGAGAGAAGGAGGAAGCGGGAGGAGGCAAAGGCTGCATTCATCCTCCCAATGGACCCCCTGCCCCTTCCCCTCCAAGGGCCTATACAAGCCTGTAATCAAGACTTCCAAACCTGTCATTAATTATTCCTTGCAGCTGACAAATAAATCCACTTTCACAGCCACTGTTTCCTCGGAGAGGGGCTGGGTCTGTCAACTTGGGACTTGGAGACGGAAACCGAGGCTGAGAGGGAAAGCTACTGATTCAAGGTCGCACTGCAAGTTGTTGCTGGAGCTGGGTTTCTATTCAAGGAGCTTCGCCACCGTGCTACTGTTCTAGGGGTTATCTGAAGCCCCCAAACTTAGGGAAGGCCTAAACTGGGCTTGGGGAGGGTAGGAAGAAGAGTGGGGTCCTGCCTCCCTTTCGGAGACCAGCTGGGGGCCTCCTTCAGAGGCAAGCAGGGTCCATGGGGCCTTGAGGTGTGGACAGCCGATCCTCCCCCAACGACAAACTCAAGCCACTTCGTCTGACTCCAAGTCTCTGGTCTTCGAGCTCAGCCACACCCTTCCTACGAGTTGGGTCCTTAGATCCCCGTCAGCTGCCCGGAGCCCCGGGCCTTCAAAGTCTCTCCAGCACCCTCCCCGGACAAACCAGGGCCTGCAGCTGCCAGGGACTTAGCCCGGGTGCCCCCAGCCCCTGGACCACACCCTCCGCAGAGCCGGCCCATCCTTTCCCTTCTATCCCCTCCCCTCCCCTCCCCCAACGAGGGTGCCGTCCGCCTCCGATTCTCCGCCCGCAGCCCTTTATTTGCTCCACTGCACTCCCGCAGACACACCCATCCTGGACCCTCTCGGGTTACCGCGCCCTTGGGTTCCAGTTGCCTGCGACCCCCTGACCCGCTCCCGGGCACCCCCTCCCCGTATCCCGGCGGGAGGCACGGGTCTGGGATGACTGGGCGTTTATTGATCTGCCCCGCGCCCTTGCAGCCCCTAGCCGGGGGGTTCCCTAGAGCGATCCCCTCTTCGGCCTCAACCCACTCACCGCGCGGCGAAGGCCTCCTGTCTCGGACCGAAGGACGGGCGGACGGGCGGACGCAGAGCTCCTGGGTGCAAGCCCGTTAGTGGAGCAGCAGCAGCAACCGCAGCGTAGGGCGGGTCGTGAGGACAGCCGTCGGCTCCCGGGATGGACACGTGGCGCACGGGGGCCAATCGGGTCCACCTCCCCTCCCCTCCTCCAACTCCTCCCCCCACTCCTTTCCTTCGCTTCGGGAATCTTAGAATGTCACCCGCTGGGGTCCCCTTCTTGACGATCTCCTGAGCTCAGACCTGGGACTTGAGACCTAGAGAGGGGAGGAGGATTTGGCCAAGATTACATGGCCATTCAGGGATAGAAGTCAGGGCTCCCGTCTTCCAGTTCTGGACACTTTCCCCCAGATTTCCTACTACTTGCCAAAGCTTTGTTGAGAAACAGAACGTGGAGGTTTGACGAAGCTGAGGCGGAGCCCTCCATTCGCTCGATCGGGTTCCATTCCGCAATAGCGCATCAGATCCGTGACATTACTTATCCACTTCCCAGGGGAGAAGAGTCCAGAGAAGCCCTGTTCCTTGGCTCTTGTCACACAGCTAGTAAGTTGTGGAGTCAGGCCTGGAAACTGAGCAAGGTGACTGCTTATTCGTGCTGGCCCTGGATAGTGCATTGTCCAGAGGAAAGGGAAACAAAAAGCCTGTCCCCCCCCCACCTTCAGAGCAGTTCTAATCCAGGGTTGTGGGGAAAACGATAGGTATTTTTTTAAAATGATAAACTCTTTGGGAATCAGAGGAAACTGTGAATAATTATCACCCAGAGGATTTGTAAAGACTTCCTGGAGGGGGTGATACTGCAATGAAAGTCAGTCATATCTCCCATCCTCTGCCCCCTCAGAATTTCTGCTTCGGTGAAAAGATAAAAAGGTGGCAACTGTGGGCTGTCACTCAGCTGCAGAGTCTCCCTGGGCAAGACATTTAACTGCTCTGATGATCAAGTTCCTCACCTGAAAGAGAAGGATCACCAAGGCTTTTGCAAGAATTGCCCTCAATCTGTCACTATTTCAGAGACCTCTCAGCCTCCCACAAGGACATCTGGTTGGAAAGTCCTATCATCTCGTCATTTCCCAGCAAACATTGAGCAGCTGTTGCATGCCAGATGCTGAGCTGGGAGACAGAAGTAAGCAAATGGGAAGTGGGCCCTGACCGGCCCTCATGGAGCTTCCACTCTCACAGCAGACAGAAGGTTAGGGCATCGTTACCATGAAGTTCAGCCCATTGTAATCTGGAAACAATACAGTGCAGCGACGGAGCACAGCAGGTGGACCGGTCTCACCTGGGCTTCCAAATGAGAGTGATGCTGTGTTGTCACCACAAAGATCAGTGGAATCTACTAAGAGACTAAAAAGAAATTAAAATAATTACCTTACGCCCTGACGGGTGTGGCTTGGTTGGGCATCATCCCTGGAAGTGGAAAGGTTGCCAGTTTGATCCCCAGTCAGGGTACATGCCTGGGTTGTGGATTCAGTCCTTGGCTGGAGCATGTATTGATGTTTCTCTTTCACATTGATGTTTCTCTCCCTCTCTTCCCCTCTCTCTAAAAATAAATAAATACAATCTTTAAGAAGTAATAATTACTTTAAGATTAGGAGGGACCAGTTGTGGGGGTGAGGCTGGGGGCTTGTGGCCCCTGCGAGACTTTTACTCAGAGGCATTTGGGGAGCGTTTGCAGAGTGCAGAGCAGAGGAGAGATGTGCCATTTTTTGTCTCCTTTTTTTTTTTAATCCACATAACATAAATGAAGCATTTACAATGAACAATTTGGTGGCATTTAGTGCATTCATTCTTGTCCAACCACCACCTGTATCTGGTTCCAAAACATTGTCATCGCCCTAAAAGAAACCCTTTAAGCGGTCACTCATTCCCCCCTCCCCTCAGCCCCTGACAGCCTCTCCAGATCTACCTATTCTGAATATACCGCATGCATGGAATCGAGGTATATGTGGCCCTTTGTGTCCGGCTTCTTTCACATAGCATAACTGTATTCAGGCTCTCCAGAGAAACAGGGCCAATGGGGTGTTATAGAAATAGGTATCAGAGGACATGTATTATAGGAACTGGCTGAGAAGTCCCACAATCTGCCATCTGCCACTGGAGAACCAGGAGAGCCAATGGTCTAACGCAGTCAGAATCTTAAGGTCTAGAACCCGGAGCTCTGAGGTCTAAAGACAGGAAAAGATGGACATCTCAGCTCAATGTGAGAGAGGGACAGAAAGGGAGAGAGAGAGAGAGAGAAGGAGAGAGAGAGAGAAATCCTTACATCGTCTTTTGCTCCGTTCAGACCTTCAGTGGATTGGGTGAGAAGGGCGCCACCATCACTTAGTCTACTGAATCACATGCTAATCTCTTAACTACTCAAATGCTAAACCTCACAGACACACCCAGGAATAATGTTTTACCAGTCAGGTTGACGCAGAAAATCCACCATCACGATAATGTTTTGAAGCTCCTCCCTGTTGTAGCTCACGTCATCACTCTGTTCTCTTCACAGCTGAACGGTGTTCCCTGGTGTGGATGGACCACCTGCTGCTCCTCCGTTCGTCAGGTGATGGGCTTTTGGGTTGTTTCTTCTTTCCGGCAGTTGTGGACAGTGCTGCTATGAGTGTCTGTGTGCAGATATTTGTTTGAGTACATGTTTTCAGCTCTTTTGTGTCCCTACTGAGGAGTGGAATTGCTAGTTCATGTAGGGATTCTATGGTTAACTTTTTGGGGAGCTGTTAAACTGTTTTCCACCACAGCTGCACCATTTTTCTTTTTCTTTTTAAAAGATTTTATTTATTTATTTTTAGAGAGAGGGGAAGGGGGAGAGAAAGAGAGGGAGAGAAATATCAATGTGTGGTTGCCTCTCATGTTCCCCCTACTGGGGACCTGGCCCTCAAGCCAGGCATGAGCCCTGACTGGGAATTGAACCTCCAACCTTTTGGTTCGCAGGCCAGCGCTCAATCCACTGAGCCACACCAGCCAGGGCTCTTTCTTATTTATTTATTCAGTGTGGTTCCCCCAGTCCTGGAGCATTCCCTCAGCTCCCGAAGAGCTCTCAGGCTTCCCCAACCTCCTCTGTGCAACCAGTCTCTCTTGTGCTTGCTGTGAAGAAGCTGCCCCATCAGCCCCCAGCTGTCTCCCAGGAAGAATGGCTCTAAATATAGGTGTACGTCCCACGTGTTCTGGGGGAGGGGCGGGCTCAGCCTCCCCCTGCGGGGCCATCTGGGACTGACCTCCAGCTGCACCCTCCGCTTCATATTCTCACCTCATATTCCTACGAGGGTTCTCCCTATCCTTGCCAACACTCGACATTCTTAGTTTTTAATGTCATTCTAATTGGTGGGAAATGGCATTGCACTGTGGTTTTTGACTTGCCTTACGCCAGTGACTAAGGACGTTGAGCATCTTTTCGACCCCTGTGCGCCATTTGTAGATCTCCTTTGAAGAAATGTCTACTCAAGTCTTTGCCCATTTTTAAACGGTGCTGTCTGTCTTTCTGCTGTTGAGATGTAAGAGTTCTTTATACACTCTGGAGACGACACATGTCTTAAAGGGTCGCTCAGACCGCTAAGAACTCTGAATACCATGGAGGGGCAGGAGTAGAAGCAGATCCGTAGGGAGGGTTTTATGGCAGCAGGTGCTGGCGGCCAGGCCCTGCTGGAATACACGGAGGTGGGGAGAAAAGCTCAGAGACTGGATGGATTTGGAGGTGGAGTTAACGTGATTTCCTGAAGGACCGGATATGAGGCGAGAGAAAAAGAGAGGAGTCCAGAATGGCTTGAGGGATCTTGGCCTGAGCCACTGGAGTGATGGGGTTACCGTGAGCTGAGATGAGCAGAATTGCAGGAGGGGCCACTTTGTGGGGGTGGAAATGGGGAAGAGGTCACGAGTGGGGTTTTGGACAGTTCGTTTAAGATTCCTATTACGCATCCAGGAGGAGACATCCCAGAGGCGGTTGGACAGACAAATCTGGCGTTCGGAGAAGAGGTCAGTGCTGGAGACAGGAATTTGGAAGTCCTGGGCATACAAATACTGCTGAAGACCTGAGAAGGAGATGAGGTCATCAAAGGAGAAGAGAACCAAGAGGCAGGCCACACTGAGGGAGAGGAAAAGGAGCCCACGGGGGTGGCTGGAGAGAGGCTGCTGTGACGTGGAAGGAAACCCAGGGAAGTGTGGTGCCTTAGAAACGAAGCGGAAAAAGTATTTTGAGGAGGAAGGCGTGATCAGTTGTGCCAAATCTGCTCTTGGGTCCAGCAGGACAGGACCTGAGAATCCATCAGGGATTTAACACCGGGAAGGTCATTTTTTGTGCTCCAAGGAGCAGACCTGGCAGAGTGTTGCAGGGGAAAGAGCCAGATAGGAGTGGGCATAGAATGAAAGCGTTAACTACTTATTCCAGGAGTTTTGCTGCAAAGACCAGCAGAGAAACGGGTCAGCGAGGGCAGGGGCAGTGTCCAAATGCTTCATTTACAGTGCAGTTCATTGAAGTTCAGAGAAATCGTGGTCTTTGCCCAAAGAGAGCTCCCGAGTGTGAGGCAGGATGCAGAACCGGGCCCCCTTGCCTGCAGGGCCCAGAGTCTTATTCCTGAGTGGCAGAACAAGGCTAATGTACTGCTCATCCTCTTTGAGTCAGTCATCTCACTTCTGGAGACCAGTCCTAAGACAATAATTTGAAATACAGAGAAAGATTTGAGGCCCAATGGTGTATTTTTAACCCCAAAAAGGAAACAGTCTAAACATCCAGAGAGTCATAAAAATAGTAAGGAAGCCTATGTTATGTGGATGCACTGGCAAGCGCGGGAGAGAAACACACTAAGATGACTCCATCTTTCTGGCCCTGTCCCCAACTCCTTCCTCTGTAGCGCAACCCTTTTAAAAGTGTTTGTAAGAGACAGTGCGACACGGGCCAGAACAATGGACTGGGATTCTGGACTTTCTCGCTGCACCCCCTCCCCTCCTGGCTTCAGTTTCTCTGATTTAAGGGAGAAGTCAGATCAACTGGCTGCCCTCTGAGGAAGATGGAATAGTCAGATACTGCCACCTGCTGGCAGGTTTCAGTTCTGCTGGCCTCCACCAGGAGAGGGTACCCGGTGCTGGGCATTCCAGAAATGGGTCTCACTTCTGTAAATTCTCTAGAGGAAGGAGCCCCAGGCACTACTGTTCGCACGACCACCAGGAAGCCCCCTTCCTCCAAAAGCCCCCTTAAAGCCTGTCTTAGCTCCTGGCATTCCTCTGTAAAAGCTGAGGATTTCTTTTCTCTATGGGAGTGAACATAGTTTCTAACCACTTGGCGTGAGGCGGATTCTTTTCTGCTATGGGGTCTCAGCAACGAGTGGACACTGAGTTTTGGGCAGGCAGGTTCCTGAGAAAGTTGAGACATGCAGAAGCAGTGTGCCCATAAAAGACAGGCAGAAAACCACAGAACCGCTTTTCTCATGGCTTTTATTGTTTGTTTTATTACTGTAAAAATAATAAGTGGCTATTATAGGTAATCATAAGATAAAAAAATTTAAAGTTATAATCTTACAATCCAGAGATAGCCTACATTAACACATCACTCTCTATTACATAATGATAGCAATAATATAGCAACATTTATGGAGTATTACATGCCATACACTTATATTTTTCTTTGCAGAACATTGAAACTTATTGCAAATATTAATTTATATTTTATAAATCTTAATTTATTGTGAACATCCTTTTTATGTGGTTAAATATTCTTTCAAATTTTAAATAGCTATTAAATTCCACTGTATGATTAATAGCATAATTTATCTAATTGCCTATTATTAAACATTCAAGTTGACTCTGATTTTTTTCAACACGGCTTTGAGATTATTTTCTAAAACTTGAAAGAGTAACAAATATTTTTTGAGGCTACTGATAAAAAGTTGCTAAATTGCTCTCCATTGAGGGGACCTCTCCCTCACAAGGTGGAGGAGACACCACTGTGCCTTAGCACCCTCCTGTATATTTCATAAGTCACAAAGCACATTTGTGTCCATTCTTCCTCTACAGTGGAGGTAGGCAGAGCAGACACTATAAGCCCGTCTACAATAGGTGGCCTCGCTGGCTGGTGGGATCCAGGGCGGCCCCGGACGTAGCCTGCATAACAACCATTTTGTGCCTGAGCTCAGACTGGACCTCATGGTTCCTGACTCCATGCTGTCTCTTGGATCCCAGAGACAAATACTTCTTTTAGGTTCAACAGCACGTTCAGGTCTTCAGAACATGTCACTTCTTTGACATGAGAGTGTACGGCAGACCTTCCAGGCAGCTCATCACCCCACAACAAAGTCAAGCCAAGAGATGACCTTGACCTCTACAGGGAAAGTCGTAGGAAGGCTGGGGTCACTGTGAAAAGGGCAAGCCTGTAATTAGAAAACCAACTGCTCAGTACAGAGCTTTACAACACAGTCTTTAAATTAAAAAGCAAATGAGCAGAAAAAGCCCTTGGGTCTGCTTCCACCACATTCTAGCTGAATCAGCATTACCCTGCCCCCGACCCCCGAGATTCTGTTTTCTTAGTCATAATACCTAGTTCGTATAAAAGTATCTATCTCAGAAGTTTGTTGTCAGAATTCACTGACATAATGATATGAACCACTTAGCAGTGCTGAGCACATAGTAATGAGACAATAAATATAAACATTGCTACTGTGATTAAGTAAATGGATAGAGTCCTGACCTATTAATAATAAGAGGTGAGAGTTCTGGCTGGGTTTATGCCCTTGTAATTTTGTTTTGTTCTTTCTGTGCAATGGTGGAGAGAAGGACCAGGAACAAAGGACCCCTCAAGATTCCCTGTGTTCTTATTTGAGAAGACTCCGAGTCTCTAACATTCTGAGATTCCATTTATTCTTGAGGTGGTTGCTTTAAGATTCTATGAGATTAAGATTCTATAATTCTCAGATTCTTTTTCCGGGGTTCCAAGATCCCACGACTCACTCAAAATCCTGTTGAAAGATGCCATTTGCGTGAAAGGAAGCCTCTTCTAAGCCTGGCAGAAGCTTGCCTGACTAGCTCTGACTCTTCTCGTGGGTTTCTCCTTAAATAGCACTTCTTCAGAAATTCCTTCCTAATTCTTCCTCCAGCGCATTCTCTCCACCCCTTCCCATGTCTCCGCTGGAATCCTGCTCTTCCCCATCCTAACACAGTCCTAACTGGTAATCAGATGCTTGCGTGATTTGGTTAATGCCTGTCTTCCTGTGTGCGTCACCTGGTAAAGTAGATTCTCAAAAAATAGTTGATGAATGATAAATAAAGGAATGAATGAATTTTACAAGTCAAAGATTCCATGAGTGTTTATTCCCAAAGTCTGCCATTCCAGACCGTCCCCATTCCCCATCCCCCAAGGATCTGAGACCAGGAAGCGAGTGATCTTTCCAATTCCATGACATTGCCTGGCCTGTTTGTGCCCTGCCTCTTCTGCTCCCCACCCCTCCATTTTTTTGCCTCTTTGGGAGCCCTTAGATTAAGGTGCCTGGGCTGTGTCTCCGCTGTTGCAAGCAGCCTGGACCAGTTCGTTCGTTCATTCCTTCCTTCCTTCATTCAGCAAATGCTTGGCTAGCATCCACAAAGTGCCAGGCACTTGGCTAAGGGACAGGCACAAAGGGTGAGCAAAGCAGACCTGATCCCAGTTTTCACAGACCTCATACCCTAGAAGGCTGGGTACGGGCATCCATGACATAATCACAGAGACCGTGACAGGGGCTCTGATAGTGCACCGCAGCATGGGCTCTAGACCTGGCACTTTGGGCTCGAGGCCACTATGAGGCATCCCTGGGGTCTTCAGCTGGTCCCCTGTGCCCATTCTCTGGGACACCTGGACACCGTCCTCATGAAACCTCTCCCTGGGAAACAATCAGCAAGAACTTGGATTCAACGTGGTGACATGCCAAGCTCCTGGTACCCCTAAGAGTACTGCACCCATTGGGCTGCAAGCTAAACCATTGCCTCTCAGAATGCTTCTCCTTCTTGCAGGACTGGGTCACTGAGAAGGGAGCTCTAGCTGCTC
>PVJI01022268.1:0-25578 GCA_004026765.1 Micronycteris hirsuta | reverse complement strand
AGCTTCCCTGAGCCTCTGTTGCATGAGATATAAACATAAAAATAGCAATTGTTTCCTTAGAGTTATGTGGGTGAAATGTCCCCAAATAGGCAAGCACCTGGTACATTCCCCAATGCCCCCGGAAAGAGTTATACATTATCTATGCATATCTCCCTATTTTATTTAGTGAGAACATGCTAATAGAGTTATTACTTGACCATGCCTTATAGTTCAAAGGGCTGCTGAGTTGTAACAGTTGTGTTACTCTGGTGGGGGATGTTTGTGGGGAGCTGCACATTTGAGGGGACAGAGGTTATATGGGGACTCTCTGTACTTTCTGTCAATTTTCTTGTGAACCTAAAACTGCTCTAAAAATAAAGCCAATCAAAAATGATAAAAAAATTGTCATGTGGTAACTACAATAGAGATATTCAGCATTGTACAGTAAAATAGATATTTCTTAAGTACTGTAGAACATGATGCTGTTGTGGAAAGAACCTGAAATTTAGTAACAAAATACCTGGCTTCTAGCCTGGGTTTCACTGGGTGTATGATCTTGAACAAGTCACTTAATCAGTTTTGAGTTTTACTGTCAGTAAAATAAGGTGTGACATAAACTCTGTCCCCCTCCTGGGGCCGATGTGAGGACCCGGCGAGGGCAAGTGAGGGGAAGCATTTTGTAACACTGGCGTGTCATAGAATGATGTCGTCTGTAGACTTATGGTTCTGATCCGAGAGTTCACCACAGGGGAATAGTCTGAGTTCAAAAGGAACCTCCTCCTCATTTCCTGCCAAACCCACAGTTTGGTGAGGCAAGGAAATACTACCACCGAAAGCAGTGCGGAGAATACAGGCAGGGGTGAGTCTTTAAACATGAAGTAAAATGAATAAAACACATAGAAGTCCCCTATTTTGGCCTATTTTATACCTAGCTCATTCCTGGCAATGTTTACTTCCTTCCTCCTGCCGGGGTTACCATTTCTGTGAATTTCTTTATTTCCGTTTTATAAATCAGATTGAGTGCAGTTTGGGAAATGGAGAATGCTTGCTGCTCTGGGCATCGACGAGGCAAACTTGGCTGTTGTAGCCCCAGATCATATTTTCTCTCCTGCTCCTACGTTGTCAAGTTGTCTTAACTTAATCCTCTGTGTTCTCCCACGTGCACCCCTGTGCTGTAACGGGCCTGTGGCAGTTAACCTGGGGTTTCAGTGACACGGCTTGACGAGCAGACATGTCTAAAACATCCATAGGGACGTTTTTGGTCCCCACAGAATGGTCCTGGATTTCTGGTCCTGTCCTAAAGTGTCCACACAGACATCTGGTTCATGCTGAGAGGCCTTGAAGTGTGAGAGGCTGAACAGCCAAGCCGTGAACAACTCGTCACCCAGGTTCTGGGTGGTCCTGCTCAAGCACAGCTGCCAGCCTCATGGTGATACCTGTAGACTCAAATCTGCATCCCTGAAGTGGTTCGCAGGTAGAACGGATAGAAAGCCCATAATTAGGTTGACAGAAACTTGAGAGCAATTGCTCGTTGACTTAGAGTAACTCTGCTGAGCTTCAGGATGAGAAAGAACAAGAATCAGTGTGCAATTCAAGATTCCTCATGAATTACAAAAAAAATAATGTCCCTACGATTTGGATGAGGTTCAATGTGTGTATTCTGTAACAAATCGTAGGCCAAATGTCTTTGGATACATTTGGACAGGACCAAATATCCCGCAGCACAGTGGCTTAATTACTGAAAGGACCGTCGGGAGGCAGCCCGACGTGGGGGCAGGAGCGTGGGCTTTGAATCCCAGCTCTGCAACGATAGCTTTGTGGCATAAAAGTCAGGTCACCTCTCTGAACCTCACCTTCCTCATGTGGAGAGTGAGGTTAATACCCCTCTGCCTTTTAGGGTGGTTTATAATGGTTATACATAGCGTAGGAGAGTCCTCAATACAGGGAAGTTATTTTTCATTAGGAGGAGAGGCTTCCAAAGTCGAATCTAGTTCCACAGCCCACTAGCTGCTGGTTAATGGACAAACCACTTAACCTTCCTGAGTGCCAGTCCCCTCAGATGTGACATGGCGATCACAGCATTGCTTGTCTACGAGGGCTGTTCTGAAAGTTCAAGGTGATACAAGTGAGGTTCTGGAATGCACTGGGATCTTTGTAACACTGCGTGTGCAGTGGTTGAGTGTATAGCCAGGAAGATCTGGCTATAAGTCCTAATTCTGACACTTAGGCCTTTTGAGCTTCATTTTCCTCTTAGAAAAATGGCAGATAGCATCTTCCTTGCGTGGTTTTTGTGACAATTAGAGATAATGTGTAGAAAACATCTGGCACTTTAGTAAAATTGCTCAATAGGTGTTAGGATTGTTATTGTAATTTATGGTATTAGTAAATCTGTGTCCCATTTGCTACTTGTGATTCTTCATTTACTGAAAAATATCCAGTAACTGACAGGAATGTTTAAACTTTAATTATTATCTCTCTAGACCTGCAAGCATTACAGCAACAGAAACTGGGGGGTCCTGACGTCTGGCTCAGGGAGAAGCGAGGCTGGGCAGACGCCCCCTGGTCCGAAGGCACAGTGGGGGAGGCAGCTCCAAGCCGCAGGCTCAGTCCTCGCCCTCACGCCCAGGGAAGGTCTAGAACCCGAGTCTGCCTGCAAGGGAACTGAGCTGAGTTCATACCTGAGTATAAACTGTAAAAGAGCAGCTCTTATTTTTTTTCCCCTTAGAATACAGTGCGGAACCTGCTGCCAAAGCTAAACGGCTCGTTGTTTACTGGGCGACAAGCAAGGTGCTGTCGACGGTTGGTCCCAGCGACTCAGACCAGACATTGCCTGAGATCTGAACCAATGAATCAAATGTAGTCATGCAGTTTGAACAGTTTTCCACATTGTTTTCCCCTGTATGGATCCAATTCAAACATGTATCAATAATTGGCAGTTAACAGTGCAGAATGTTTTCTGAGTTGCCTGTCGAAACTGTAAGGGCATCGACTGAGCCTCACTTATACTCACAAGAGAGGATCTTTCTGATACTACAGCAGAAGACACTTCCCTTGTGCCCGGTTAAGTATTTTATCAGCGCGATAACTGTGAAGTAATAATTACAAAGTCACTCAGGAATCGAGACAGTTAGTTGAAAAAGTTCAGTTTCAGGGCATGTGTTGCAACCTGAATAACCTGAAAATGTGGATATCCAACCAGGCGTCAGCTCCATCTACTCCACCCAGGGAATGGGTGTACCGGGCAGTGGGAACGAGGTACCGCACACTGGGTGGCTCCGAAAGACATGCTGTCCCGCAGCTCTGGAGGCCCGAAGCCTGAGGTTAAAGTGCTGGCAGGACCACGCTCTCTCTGAAGGCGCTGGGGAAGGATTGCCCCAGGCCTCTCCCCTAGTCCTGGTAGCCCGGCAGTCTTTGGCTCACAGATCCATTGCTCCAGTTCTGTCTTCATCCGGTGTTTTCCCTGTGGGTCTTCACAACATCTTCCCTCTGAGTGTCTGTTTCTGTGTCAAATTCCCCCCTTTATAGGAACAGCAGTTACGTTGGGCTGGGTGCACCGTACTGTTTTAATTTGATTACTCCTGGAAAAACCATATTTCTTTAAAAAGGGTTACATTCTGAGGTACTAGGGGATTAGGAATTCAACATATCCTTCTTAGGAGACACAATAGGTTTGGGTTTCTCACCAAAGAAGGATTGTGAACTTGTCAGTATTTACCCTGTGTATGACCAAGGAAATCTCTGATAATCTTTCTCCTTACCAGTGCATCTTGTAAAGGCATGAAACATTTACAATTCCAGTGGCTATAGTTCTCATAAGAAGTCCGAGAATGTCCTTGACATTTCTTTTTTTTTTAAGGTTTTATTTGTTTTTAGAGAGGGGAGGGGAAGGGAGGGAGAAAGAGAGGGAGAGAAACATCCTGTTTGAGAGGTACATTGATTGGCTGCCCCTCACACGCCCCCAACTGGGGACCTGGCCCGCAACCCAGGCATGTGCCTGGACTGGGAATCGAATCTGTGACCTTTAGGTTTGCAGACCAGCACTCAATTCACTGAGCCACACCAGCCGGGGCTGTCCTTGACATTTCATACTTACTTTGTTTTTTAATCTGTATAGAGAAGTAACTGAACCTGTACACTGTGCCCATTATTTAAATGACAATGTCATGTCTTAAAAAGGCACCAAATCAGTCAAAAAACAAAATTCATTATAAGCTAAAGAAATGGGAGTTTAGTTGTATGCATGCATGACTTGAGACTCAGGGTCTGCAAACAAAGATGTTAATGCAAAATTTTGTTGTTGGCTAAGTATGTAAAAATCCATGGTCAGTAGAGTAGAGCTAATGTAGAAAAGACTTCAGAGGACGAGTTTTAAAATTGGAATTTGAAGGGAGGAAAAATGGTATTTACATTATAGAGAGGTAAGGGAAAGTCAGTTTAAAAAGGGAAACAGGCCACAAATAGAGCTACAGAGAGTAGGATGGGCAATTGGTAGGCGGTGGACTGTGTGCCTGCATTCTAGGCCCTTGGACTCAGTGAGCAAAACATGAAAATCACTGCCCTCATGGAGCTTACATTCTGCGTGTGTGTGTATGTGTGTGTGGTGGGAGGAAACAGGAAATAAGTAGATATAAAGTGGTAAGGACTTTAGAGAATGAGAAAGTGCAGGTAGGGGAAGACAGCTGGGAGCACAAGCAGGCGGGGTGGGCGGGGTTTGCAGTTTAAACAGGGATTCAGAGCAGGCCTCATAAAGCATGCGGTGGAGCACAGACTTAGAGAATGTGAGGAAGCCCTGTGGCCATCTGAGGGAAGAGCCTTCTAGAAAGAGAGGAGCACAAGTGCAAAGGACCGATGGGAAGAATGTGCCTGAGATGTGTCAGGAACGGCCAGGTGGCCATCGTGGTTGAAGCAGGTGGAGCAGGCAAGAGAAGCAGGAAACAAGTCCAGGTGAGGACTTTTGTTTTATGGAGTGGAACAGGTAGTCTGCGGAGAGCTGAAGCAGAGGAATGTGAGACATGACTGATGTTCACAGAGGATCTCCTTGGCTCTCTAGGAGGCAGGTTAGAAGTAGATAGACCACTTAGGAGGCCATTGGGTAGCCTAGGTAAGAAATAATGGAGCTTGGATCAGGGCAGCAGATAGGAAGGTGTTAAGGGGATGGACTGGACTGTTACACAGTTGTCTTGATGGATTTCTTGTAGCCAATAGGATCATCTGATGGACTGAATGTGGACAGTGAGAGTCAAGTGTGACATGAAGACCTGTCTTGAACAACTGGAAGGATGGTGGTGTCATTAGCTGAGAAACAGGAAGCCTTGTAGGGGCAGCATGTTTGTGGGATGGAGTAGGGAAAAATCAGGAGTTCAGTGTGAGACACGTAAGTGTGAAATGTTTATTAGACATCCAAATAGAACTATAAAACAGGCGGCTGTGCTGTGTTAAGTTTGGGGCTCAGCAGAAGGGTTTGAACTGAAAACACACATTGGAGAATCACTGGAATATGTAGATTGGATGAGTTCTCCAAGGGCGTAACTGGTAATAGCCAAGAGAACCAAGGACTGAGCTCTGGGACCTTCCAACATGGGGGTCAAACAAGAACAAGAGACTGAGGAGGAGTAGTCAGCGATGCAGAAAAAATAGCGATAGGATTTCTTTGGCTGTGGCTGAGGGTTAATAATCTGTTGAGACAGGACAAGGGATATATCGGTAAAAGGTCTTGAAGATTAAGCATACAGTCTGCATTTCCTAGATGCTGAAACTGAGGCATAACTTGACATAAGATCTAAGATGATTTAATGATAAATTTCTCCCAAGTTCCTTGATTCAATCAGAATCTTCGTGGTTGAAAAAAATGTGTCATGTGCAAGGATTAGAGATATGCCCCTCTATCATAGATTTGGTCAGAGAGGCTGTTTTATTCTGAGTTCAAAATGACAAATTCATCTATGACTAATTGCATTTCAGAGAAGCTCCCACAGAGCCACTGAAACTGGTTGATCAGCATTACTTTCTTAAAGCGTAATTCTACTCAGTCGCCTGATAAAGGAGCGGCTGCAGGCCTGAAAGGCAGTCTTAAAGACAGGGTTTTCAGAATCCTGGTTCTGGCCCCATTCTCTTTGGCTTTGGTGAGATAATTTGTCTTGCTTTGTCGACCTTTGACTCAGGAATTTGGGCTTTCTTTTTGCAGTATGAAATGAAAGAACAGTAGATTCCAAAGGAGGCTGAAACACTATCTTTGGAAATACAACATCCCACAAGAGAGCCGAGGAGTCAGAGGTGGCGTTCAGGCACCTCCTGTGACACACAGCTCCCAGGTGTAGCAGCCCTAACTTGGAAAAAGAGTTGGGTTGGTGCAGAATTTTTATTGATTTTTGTTTCTGGTTATATTGGTGCTTCGAAGAAATAACGAAGTGTTGGCAATTAGTAGTCTTCGAAAGTTGGTTCATTTTTAGTCCTGTTTTCTTTGTTGCTTTTTTGATCTAAACTCTCAAACTCTTTCAGAACTGCAGCAGGAAATTTAGATTTAACCTCAAGAGTCAGTGTTTTGTCTTGTGTCTCCTCTAATATAATACAGATGT
This sequence comes from Micronycteris hirsuta, assembly GCA_004026765.1. Classification (NCBI taxonomy): domain Eukaryota; kingdom Metazoa; phylum Chordata; class Mammalia; order Chiroptera; family Phyllostomidae; genus Micronycteris; species Micronycteris hirsuta. The sequence continues at coordinate 19,024 of PVJI01022268.1, read as the reverse complement.
TCAGATGGCTATATTTTACTTGAACACTTATTGAATTTCTGTCTTACTCTTTTCTCTTTTTAATGGGAAACAGTCTTGTCCTCATTAAACTTAAAGAATCCAAGTTGTAATCTTGAGAATGTACATGGAGAGAAGATACATTTAGGCTATTTACTTAGATTGCACACTCTTAAATTTTTTCACTATTTGAGAGAAAACATTCCATCCAAAAAAAAAGACATTAGAAAACAAACAAAATTATTAAAGATTCAGAAAGTATTACGCGAAGAATTGAAAAACTAGCCCTCCTAACTGCTCTTTTTTCACTGGAATGGGCGCCATCGGTTCATTACCTGGGCAGCTTGCAACACGGGGAGAGGTCGCTCTTTAACCCTGTACATTCTAAGTCTACAAAGTCTAAACTCTCTCTCTAGGAATCTAGCTCTAAGCTGTGCTATTACAGAGAATTGCACAAACCATCTGAATACTGCAAGGACTTTGGGGTTGCTGTTTCAGCTCCAGGTACGTGCACCCCTCCGGGCCAACGTGTCCAGTGACTCTGTGACAGGAGCAATGGAACCCTGGTCCCCTGGCCAAAGGGCTGCATTTACCTATTGGTGCTGAACCAGTAATCTGAAAATGGTTTTGGGTCCGTGGCAAAGTTATTCAAGTTCAAAAACACTGCATTACATGGACATATAATGGGAGCTTATTATATGGTTCAGATACCATTTTCTTCACTAGCCTAGTGACTTGGTCTACTTCAATGAGTCTAAACATATGTCACTATTATGTTTGTATCCTCTTATGATGAACTCAATTACAGACTTTGTTGACTTGCATTACAGAAGAAAATAAACACGTACCTCTGTCCTTAGATGAACCACTGATCTGCTTAACCTGGTAGTTACAACTGATTATGAAACAGAGCTGTCCAAAGATGGAATGGTGACCTCCCCCGGGAGGCAGTGAGCTCTCAGTCGGCATTGCCAGGTGTGACAGGCAGGTTCTGGCCTGCAGCCAGGTGACTACATGGTGGGGATCTTATGAAGAGACTCACGTACTGGATGAGCAGTTGGTGTAATGACTTCCACGGCCCCTTCTCACGCCTAGACGCTTTGATCTGGGCATTTGACTCAGTGCTTTCAGGGCTGACAGTGTCTGGAGAGCTTGCTTATTAAATGAGTTGCTTGGAGTCATGTTCACATCTGGTCCATTGTGTGCCTGTGAACCTGCTAATAATTACACACGTACACTTGGCTGTGGCATGGGGAATCAGCATTCTGTGGGAGGAACATCTAAAAACATTTATTTGGGCATTGACATTTTCTTTGAAATTTACATTTATATTGTGTGTTAATTAGGAAGGCTGAATATCTGGTTTAAAAAAACCCAAGCAACCTGTGTTAGCTGGCACTTCTAAAATAATCTCTACATAAGACTATACAATAGCAATGATTGTCTTAGTGATACTGCTATGGTGGCAGGTGGCAATTCGGTGTATTTGGTCAAGAACTATATCATTTTCTAATACAAATGTAAAGTGTTTCTATTGTTACCACTGTGGTACACCTTATCATTGTGGCATGAGAACAAATTTTTTTTCATAAATGTCTGTTCCCACCTCCCCACCCTGCCATGTGTTTCCTGCCTTTCCAGACTTTGCATAACAGTTACATATGTAAGTTTAAACCTAAAAAGGTAACCGAGAAGGCACTAGAGGCAAGAGGTAGGAGCTATTGGTTCAGATGGCTTTGGGTTCGAAACTCAGCTGTGAAATTCACTGTGTTGCATAGTTTCCAACTTCTCTTAGATTCTTTGGAACAAGACCCCGGGATTCATAAGATCCTCTCTGTGCTGTGTGCAGAGAGAGAGAGAGAGAGAGAGAGTCAGTGTTGTTTGCTGCTGGGCCTGGGCGTTCACAGGAACAAGGAGCGGGGTGGAGGATGAGAGGCAGTATTGGAACTTCTCCTGCCCTTTTACCGTCTGCATCATTGGCTTGCACCTTGTCTGTTGGTTGGTAGGAGACTCCACGTGGAAGGGAAGCACAGTCAGGCAGTGAAACCAGAGTATGCTCAACAGTGAGGACTCTGATGTTCTCGAAAAGTAGTATTTAGCTCAAATGCTTTTATGTGGCCAAGGCGAAAAAGCATTAGACTTGCAAGAGTTATTGTTGTGACTGCAATGTTTCCTATTAGGTATTTGTACGTTTTTCTTTACAGGGTGCGTCTGAAGAAAATCCTAGAGAAAAACTGTTTTTGTGAAGCTTGGCTCCCTTTGGCGTCGCCTGCCTTGTTTTCCCTCCTTGCTCCCTGGACAGCCTTACTCCACGTGACTTGTTGACCAGGCCACCCAGCCTGTTTACATTAAAATCTGGTGCTGCTTTCTCAGTGGGCCTGAAGGGGTCTCAACGCCTCCCCCTTGCTGCTTCCCTGGCAAAGCCTCTTCCAAGTGGAGGTGTGAGTCCTTGAGCCAAGTTTGCTCTGCCCAATCTAGCCAGAATGTATGTTGAGAGCTGGGGATGGCAAAGTTATTTCAGGATGCCCTTCTCATATTTGCTGATCCTATATAAAGACTTGGAGTTTATATGGGTTTGCATATAGAAGGTTCCTGGATGCAAAGAACTTGAATGTAAACTGGGTGACTTATGTTTTGACATTTATACCTGCTAGTGATTACAAATAGTTATGTATGTTTACTTATGGACAAGCAAAATATGCTGAATCTGGTGATATTAGTGCTCTTATAATTAATTTACCATGGTATGGCTGACATTTTAATTAGCTTCATTTATAAAGGGGATGATAAGCCTTACAGTTCAACAGCAACATATAAACTGCCATATATGTGATTGTTTCTGTCAGGCACACCAAATCATTGAATAGCGTTACTTTTCTTTGGGAAGATGCTGAACTGGGGTGACGTGGGAGGAATCTTAGTGCCGTTGGAGAACACCTGCAGTCAGAACTCATCCGTGCCCAAACCACCCCATTCGACTGGCAAGTGGCTCAGAGCTGCAGCAGATGGGGGTTTCTGGAGCTGGAGAAGGGTTCAGGGGAAGGGCAAGGCTGGCCTGACCCTTGGGCTGCAGAGCAGAGAGTGAATGACCGCCTGCAGGCCAAGGCCTGAGTGGGGGCCAAATGAGATGAAGGAGCAAGCCAGAGCAGAGAGAGGAAAACTGGGCACGAGGTCACGGCCACTAGACTGAGGAAGTGAGGGTGCAGGGGCAGGCAGAAGACTACCGGCCCCTGGGCAGGGCCAGACGGCCCAGCTACTTGGGGAGCTCTAGGCACCCAGCTTGCTTACATTGCACTGAGCATGTCTTAAGGCAAACGCACTGTTGGAGAGATTCGATCACCACATACTCTAACCTCGAATCCTTAGGGTCCCTTGGGCTTGCATATCTGATTGTTCTGGTTTCGGAGAGAGTGAGTTCTTGAAAGTGATAGGTCCCAAGAGATGCTGCGGATGTCTAAACGTGCCCTACTCTACCTTCCCTCACCAAATTCATAGCAAACCTCATGGCAGGTCTCGGGAATTGTCCTGGTTAAAGGAATATGTTGGAGAAGAGGTGGGAAACTTTGGTCTCTTTAAAATTGGTTCGAAGCGTTACACTCTGGCAGCTGAACTGTAATGGTTCCACATTCCCTGTTATCCGCTTTGACTATCTGGCCTGCTGTATAATGCATTTAATGCATGTCTGGTGTTTTCTTTCTGTGTGGTCCTTTACATGTTAGACGGGCCAGGGGCATTTTAGTGGAGCAAGTCATTAATCGGTCTTGTTTCCAGTTTTCTTTCATCAAATGATGGTCTGCTCATTTTAATTTGTAACACAAAGAAGCTATTGAAATAGAGAAATGTTTTCATGTTCATATTAGAGCCAACTGAGCAAAACATGAAAAAGTCACATTTCTCTATAATTTTCCTCATTCTGGTTCCTATTTATATATTCTGTGGAGGCTGAGTTGTGGTTGTCATAGAAATTCTTTTTTTAAAAAATCTATCAAACTCTGACATTATTATTATTTGTACTTCAGAGCAAGTCAAGATCTATTCAAATTCAAACATTGCCTTTAAAATAATATCTGACCAGAATAGGTCTTTTAATGTTCACCTCATTACCCTAATTTTTTTTTTGGCCTCCAAATTATAGGATTTCTTAGGACTCTATTTTGACGGACCAGGAACAGTCCCCTGAGTGGATGGTTTGAAGATGGTAAAATCTGTGAACCCCGGTACCGCCGTTTTCTCTTTGCTTTTCATCGGGTGTTTCCGCCATGGCTGCACAGAAGTGGTCCTGGCTTAAGTGTCCCAACTCTTTGCTGGATTTTGTTCCTTTTTCTCTCTCTCATCCTTTTTATTTCCTTCTTTCTGCATTTAGGTTTTTTTCCCATGCCGTTTTCATGTATTGTTTTGAGCCTGCTACTCTACTGAAAATCTTTGTCTGAAGCTGACAGTGCCCAGTCCTTACCAACTCCACCAGCCTCTCAGAATGTACCATTTGTGCCTCCTCTGTGGCTTTGATATTGTTGACCAGTCCAATCTTCGTTGAAGCTGTCCACTCTGGTTTTTTCTTTCACTTTTTCGTCCTTCCTACCACCTTCCCACTCATCCACTGGCCAAGATGCCATCCATTCAGAGACCTGCATGGCTCTGGTCTCTGAGGGGTCCTTTCCCAACATCTCAGCTCCTCTTGAATTCCTCCAAAAAGTAGCCCCTCGCTCCAGGTTCTGCCTTGGAGGGCTCCACATTGCACATTCACTTCCTTCGTGGGCCGATTCCCTCTTGGGATGCCGCCTGTTCCTAGAGAGGGCTACCCTCCAACCCGTATCACTGGTTCTGACCCCTCGCCTCCACGCAGCTGTCTCCAAACAAGACTGAGAAAGTGCAGGGCCTGTCCACCCAGGACCTGCCGCCTAACACCTTCTCCCCGAGCTCCCACCTGGCTGTTCTCAACTGTCAGTTGCCTAGACGAAAAAACCTTGGAATCTTGACTCTTATTGCTCTTTCATTTCCTATATCCAGTTTCACACGAATGCCTCACTTTTCAGGTAGGACAGCTATGCCTAGCTCAGGAAACTCTCTCTTTGGGGCCATGCTGTGCTGTGTGTGCACGTGCGTGTGTTATTTGTTGGGAATCACAGGACCACCAAAAGCAAAATTAGTTCTAACAGCTTCTATTTTGTTAAATATCTACTATGTCCAAGGTACTTTACAGACATTATCTCGTTTATTCTTTAAAGCAACTCTTCAGGGAAGGTTTAATCTACATATGCAAATCAGGAAACTGGGCTAGGAAATGACGTGATTTGTTTATGGCCATGTGTCTACAAGTGGGCTGGCTGGGGTTTGACCCCAGGCAGAGCATTTTCAAAGCTTATTTTCTTTCTCCTCCACATGGTTGTGAAGCCATTTTGCAACCTGTAAAGAGTTTTATAGATGTAGTGAGACTTTTACTAAAATATTATCCCTTTTCTCCTACAGACTTACGCTTGGACTCAGTCCACTGACAAATGCACAGTTTCCTATCTCCAGGATGATTGTGAGGGTTGCGGGAGGGCTCACAGCCAACCGCGTCGTGTTTGTAGTGTACACTGAAGACTGCCCAGCAGTAAATGGCCAAGGATAGTCAAAGAAACAAAAGCAAGTCCAACCCTTACAGTGCTTCTGGGGAATCCATGGCCCCGCCTGTAGGTCTCCTCCTGTCTGCACAAGGAAGGGGCAGGGTGGCCTCCTTCTGTGGCGTGTGTCCTGACCAGGCTCCTGAGCCTTCAAGTGCGCCGTCTGTGAGCACAGGGACCGGGCCTTGGTCAGCCGCGCTCCGTGTCTGCCCTCTAGCAGGGGCGGCGAGTGGAAGGTCACCCTGTGTGCCCTGCAGCGCTGACCTGACGCTATGCTGCAGCGAGGAGGGCCTGCAGTGCCCCCTTGCCTGTGGATGCCTGTTTGATCCCGGGACAAAGCTGTAGGTGCTCTTTTCATGCACAGTTTTGGTCTCTGGTAGATCGGCCTTTACCGACCTGTACTAGGCATCGTGCTGTCAGGGACGGCCCTGATGACTGGTAGGGACAGGCCTGTCAGACCGTCACTGTACTTGCTGTGAGGTGGCTGTGAGGCAGGCTCCCCAGAATGAGTAATGACTTCCTCCCTGTGCTGGCCCCAAGGGCGCTGGGAGGTGGTTTTCCCTTCGGTCCGCGGAGAGCCCAGAGACCTCAGTGCGGTGTGAGGCTCCTCACTGAGCCTCTGGCTCCGCTTTCCCCTCCTCCCTTCTCTCCCCTGCACTCTGACAGCCTCACTGTGTGCAACGTACTGCTTTAGCAAATACGTAAACGGCTTCAGTTTTCTTTCAGCTGGGGCATGTATGAATTCGGGATGCCTCTTTCTTTAGAGTCCCTTCGAGTAATTGAGGGAGAGTGACATGATATTTTAGGGAGTAGAAAGTCACTACTGACTGTTGTGTTTTGTCCATGGTTAGTGCTCTGCTTTGGAAAACAAATTAGAGAACAAAAACACTCTCCCCTCACCCCACTGCCTGCTTTTTTTTTAAGTTTAGAAATTTCTTTTGGGTCTGAGTTAGCATTAGCGGCTTTCTTGCTTGTATGCTTTAAAGAGTGGTTACATTTGGTAATTCTCCCTTCTACCTCTTTTTGGGGAGCTCCAACAGTTGAACACATCTTTTCCGTAAATAAGTATGACCGGGAATAAACACCCTATCCATGAAGCAGCAGCTAGTTCCCTCTCTGGTTTTTGGGGTACAGTTACCCCAGAGGAGCAACATTAATGGGCCAAGTGACAAACCGCCTTCCATGGGCCGGATACTTGGAGCTCGTCTTGTGCCGAAGCTGCAGCCTCAGTGAGGTTCTCGCTGCCTCTCACCTCGTCCAGCCTCTGCTGGCCGTCCTCACCTCCGCCCAGGGCCTGGGTGCTCGCCTTCCTGTCCCGGGAAGTGGGCACATGGCTCCTGGGCTGAGGACATGATCAGCTCCCCTACCATGCTGGTCTCAAAACAGGACAAGTTTCTTGAAGGGCACATGACAATCCTTCAGACATTTTAGAGGGTAAGGGGGGCTCACATACCATCATCCCCCTTTTCAGGCTTCCTCGCTCCTTCCCTCAGTAGGGAAATATGCAACGGGGTTCCCACTGAAGGGGGGGCTAGGGGGTTTCAAGGGAACTGGAGTCTCCTTTAGGCTCAGCTTTGATGGGCACAGCTATTCAGGAGCCCTCTTTTTAGGTTTTCAAAAGCCTACACTAAGTTTAGCCCGAAAGCACAACCCATATGGGGCTTGGGGACACTTCTACACAAAAAGCCACCCCTTTTTTTCTGTGTGGAATTCAGCACGGTCACATAAGACAACGGGAGAGACATCTCACAGCAGCTTGGAGACCAGGTGGGGTAAGAGTACCACAGTGAAGTGTGCTAGATTATGACAGTCATTCATTCAGCTAGGATGGAGCTAAATGAGCTTGTTTCAGGTGTTCTGTGTTGAATGTATAGCAGTGCGGTTCATGGTACCATTTTAAACTTGTATGGAAACTGGTTATTATGAATATTTTCAAATTAAGTATGTTTGAGGCTTCTTTTAAATATGCAGTGGCTAACACAATTGTGTGTTCTAACTAGAGATTACCTCCACTGGGGCTCACGTACCTACACAGGAAATAAAGTCTTTGCTTAGAAAAAATGGTTGGAGATATAACCCTTTGAAATATAATGTCTGTCAGTTTCAAACATTATGTTCTCAGAAGAGAAAATGATTACATTTAAGCCCTTTTAGATATATTATGACAAATACAACCATTTACTCTGTGTTTATTAAATCTTTAAACGGAGTATGTTTTTCATCCCTAAGTAAATGGTATCAAAACTTTACAAGAAAGAAAACTAGAAACCTTGAGTGCTGTGGTGATGTCTTAGGTATGACTAGGTGGCGTCTTGTGATATTAATCTCAAAACCATTCTGTCAAGAAAAATGGAAAATGTCCCGGGGTAAAATCATTTTCCTTCTCTGCTCTCCCCACTCCCCCTTAAAGCTCAGGTGACAGAGGCATCTGTTTCTACAGGAAGGTCCCTAAACCTTGAGACAGCTAATCTTATAAGACAAACATTTAAAGTGATTTTCTGTGGTCTTTCTCTTATGCTGGTTAAAAAAAAAATTGTTTCATTGGTAGGAGCTCACATTTCATCCATACAATCAATAAATCAGATCAGAGGAGTGTCCTAGTAGAAAGCTGTGAATCTGCACTGATTAAAACACAGTACATTTATGGGAACTTTTCATTACTTCTCTAGTTTCTAAAGCTTAGAAATTAGGCACTAAAGCAGCCAATTTGACCAAAACATTTTAGTAAGACATACATATCTTAAAAACAATTTTTAAGAGGTTGTATTGTACAGATAACCTTCAAGATCTAAAGAAATACCACAGTGTAAAAATATGGAGGGCATTTGCTACACAGAAGGAAATGTGTACTTTTTAATCTCTGAAAAAACATTTAGGTACTAGGCTAGTTCCTACTGAATATTATAAATTCAAAAGTATGTTAGTATATTACCTTTTAAAGACAATTTACACCCAATTTTGACAAAATAGTTACAAAATACAACAAACCTGTTTAAGAAATTAAAACTTGTTAATTTCATAAAAGGTTCAGCATTTTCTCTGAGATGAAAGAGAAAAAGGCATTCACTATATTAGTTCTGGCTGGGCCTTCCCTTTTTGTTTCAATCCTAAACCTAACACAGGAGGAGGCAAGGCCTTCCTTAGCAGATGCACCTTCTGGGTAAACCTCTCCCCCACCAGGGGTGGGGCCCAGGTCGGAGCTTGGGAAAGGGGGTTGCCCTGGGGCGGTCCTGTGATCTGCCATCCTGGTGCCGTGTGAGGGTTCTCCAGGACTCAATGGAGGCTAAGCTTTGCCTTCCATGAGGCACAAAAGCCAGAGCTCTTCCAGTGCACTCCCTGGCGTGTCTGCATCCCCAGTTCAGCAAAACAGGAGTCATCAGACATCCAGGGCGGTGCTCCGCTCTCACACTCGCGCTGTTTTGGCAACAAGCGCTAGTGCTAAGAAACTGGGTCAGTGAATGTTACTGGTGACAGCGGCTGTACCGATCAAGTAGCTGCGTTCCGGCGATTAGGATGAAGAATAAGAAAGGTCAGAAATGAAGTTGTATGTTTAATTTCAGAGAACTGTCATTTTATAACCCAAATTTAGTGGAATTATATTACCCCCTCCCTTGAGTCACGGCCTACCCATAATGCCAGCAGGAACACGTGCTATTTTAAGAGATGATCTCAGATTTAATATAATGAAGCAAACATGTCATTTCACCACTTCTGAGCCATTAGTGATGTGTTTAAGAGTCCACCAGTGTGCCTTTTAAGTGAGGTGAATCGCATGTGTTCCTGACTGCGCACACATGTCTAAGTGGAAGACGGTGTTCAAAACCCCCGGTTGGTGAATTAAATGGAAATGTGTACTTTGAGTGTGACATTTCACACCCCAGTAATGGCACAGACTTCTGCACAAGCGTGCCCTGTAGGGAAGTGAGTGTAGCTGGAGAAGAGTGGTAGCACCTTTGTATTCTGTTCTTTTCCCACTTCTCTGCCCTTGAAAGAAGAGGGCCTCAAGGCAAGTGAATGGAAAATAGGTGCCCAAAGACAGGACAGAAACAAAACTGGCCTCTAGGTGGTGCTTGAAAGCAGTTTAGGGAACTTGGGCCCCTGCAGGTGCACCAGGTACTGGCTGAACCCCAGGAACCTGTTGGACGGCTCACGGGCTCTGCATCTCTACAGGCAGCTCACGGGGTTGGGCGGGTCCTGATACACCGCCCCCCCGACACGTATTCCTCCGCCTTGAAAAAACTTTCAAGCTGGTAAGAAAAATAGCTCCACTGGCAGGAAGTCACACTTCATCTGTATAAGCAATATAACAGACTGGAAGAGTGTGCTACAAACAAGCTGTGAATTTGGGTCAGGTTAAAACTCTGAATACATATATGGGGATTTTTAGGTTTTATATTCTATTTATGTCTGTAAATCATTCCTGTTAAAGTCAACAAACCGGAGGAGGGAAATACACTTGATCAAAGAGCTTCTGCCAATCGCAGGTCGTTTTGCCGCAAAGCTCTACTTTGACACGTCTGCCTGCCTCTCCTCTGTCTCCTGTGCCTGCCTGTCTCGTCCAGATGGAGCGGGCTGGACCCACAGGGCTCGGCGTGGCTTTGCTCGGAGGTGGAATGTGTCCTAAGGGAATGGTTTCTCAGTTTATTTTTGGTAAAGATTTTTAAAAGGTATTACAGCTGCTACATTTGATATCAAATATTAATCTGTAATTCCAGTTAAAACATTTGTTATCAGTAAAAACAAAGACCGCTCTTCCTGTGCAATTATAATAAAATGTGAATCCACACAAATAGCCTATCCATGTGCACATGCTCACTCAAAAGGAAACCTATAGATGCAAGCCGGTTTGAACATATACTTTTTTTATTAAATATGTAAAAAGATAACCGCAAGTCAAGTTACTTACATATTCAGAGACGAAAAGCTACTCTGCCATGCGACAATTGGTGGGTAATGTAAAACGGATGTGATACATCTGAATAAGACCTTTTCATCTATGTCATTACTTATCTATATTTATAATTAACAATACATATGTTTACATTCCTTTCAGTTTACAAGTAATATATAACAAAAGCTTTATGGTGTACTATTTAGTAAAAGTAATTTGAATGCATATTAAACCTTAACGGAATAATGGAGATAAGATACTCACCAGGGAAGGGAGTTAGTCTTGGTTCCCTCCTGGAGTTCTCTCAGGTCAACACGGTGTTTGTCTTTTCTTTTTCTGCTTAGAAGACAGGCTCTCTCTGCACCCCTGCTCCCATCAATTCCTATCTGACACGGGCAGTGGGCGCTACGACCGCCACAGCAGGTGTGAGGGGAGGCTAAGAATGAAGTCGGCTTCTGAGAGGGAGGAGCAGGGCACACACCAAAGGTCACCTCTCGGCCTGATATGATGATGCATGATGGATGGGGCCGTGGAGGAAGGTGAGCCCCGGGTGCCAAGATGGGGGAATGATGGGACATAGCCATCGGGGAGAAAGGAGCAGGTCTGGCAAGTGAGATACTGCCTGCGCAGATGCCGGGGTGCTGTTACCTGTTTCCCAAGGTCTCAGTGCTGTCCCGTGTGAAGCAACACAGTGGAAGATGTTTCAGACGAGGACAGAAAGTGGAGTCTGTAGCTCTTTTCTAATTAAATGAATAGTATGCTCCAGGACTCTGGGTAGGAGAGTGAAGTATGACGACTGCGGGAAGTCATCTTTGCAAACTATCTGGCCAGTGTGTTTACAGCTGACAAGGCCGGGGATTTAGGGAGCAGCAGAGTGGGTGTCAGTGGTATGGTGAGGCTTCTGTAATTATATAGAAATCACAAGCACCCAGCACTGGGTTTTCCTCAGCTGGCTGGGGCTGGCATGAAACTGAGTAGGAACCACTGACGTGTAATCTTTATGGTGCCTCTTTAGAAGAGCTATTTAAAACTAGGAAGCTCAGTGAGGGCAACAGGCTGTGGGGAGCACACCACTCGGCGGGACGCTGCGTACAGCAGCACAGCCACTACCTGCAACCAGGTGTGGGGGATGTCACTGCCGAGAGCCGGCCTTCCAGCCCGAGAATGGAGCTGCCACCACAGCGCAGAGCAAGCAGGACAGAGAGGGGAGGGAACCCAGACTCCACGGAAGAGCTGTCCAGCCTGCCCGGTATGTTGTAATCACTTCAAAACACGAGCCATCTTTTTCACATATAACTCAATAAATACCACTTTGCTGCAAAAGATTTATTTTGAGAAGACTTCTTTTGGTGGAAAGCTTCAATGTGAGGATTTAGAATTAGTATTTCATTAATTAATAAAGAAATGTCAAAGCTTTATGATACATAATTCAGAAATTTATTTTAAGCTTTTCAGTTAAGAGGAAAGTGGGGTGGGCACACTTCTTTGTTCTGTTGCACCTGCTAAGTCAAATAACAAGTTGAAGGTGAATCTGAAGTTAGAAACCAAGTGAAATGAATGATCCGGGAGGGGATACCATCTGTCAAAGGGAAAAAAAAAGAATAGAGGCAAAGATTTGGAAAGATACTAAGCAAATGTGCAAATCTTATTTAAGAAAAAAAAAAAAAGGAATGCTTTTAATTCATCCACGTATCCTTGGTTTATGAACTGCCACGGCTTAGCAAAGGTCAATGACAAGGAGGGCCGCCACACTGAAGAGGGGACATGCTTTATTCCAGAAGGTAGTGGGGGTCATAGAATATCCTGTGTTGTCATTCCAGTGTCAACACTAGACCTCAGAGTCACGCCGCCTCCCTGGAATTAGCCCCCTACTCCTCAGCTCGTCCCTTCCAGGGGCGTGCAACTCGGCACACACCCTACCCCTCAGCTGCGCACCTGCAGTCATTCTAGCTGGAGCCGCCCAGAGTGGCTGACAGGAGGCAGGAGGACCTGGACCTATGCAGACCCCTCTGGACTGCAGGTAACTGATGACAGTGTCCTGGGGAGAGGGGCTGCCCACCGAAGAGGGCCCTGAGAAAGAAAACAGCATGAGAACCTGGGTGCGGGTAGGGGTGGGGTGGGGGGGCAAGCAGTTGGAGGGCCGAGTTGAGATAGTTTTCGAAGACATTCACGCGAGGAAAACACCAACAACACACTGTGTGGCTGTCTGACATGCTGATGTGCGCCGCTGCTGGGCCCTGACATCCTAGTTTTAATGCCATTCATTTTTTTCCCCTTTAAGCTGTGAGCAGAGGCAGAAACTGACTCCGTGTTTCCCCCTATAAGACAAGTCACTGTCATTATGGCTTTCGTATCAAGTATCTCTTTCCCTTTGTTCCACTTTATTATTTTACCAAATTTATGTTCAAAGGTTAGACTTGCAAACATCAAAGCACCACAAATGTATGTGACATCTAGTGACACTGGGTTGAGAAATGCCAATATAAATACCATATATCAAATTACCATTGTTTCACACCAGGATTAAAAAGGGGGTGTTGGTGGTGGTACTGGGGTGGGGAGAGTTGCTCTGGAAAGAAACGAAAAGAGCAGAACCAATTTCACGCAGCCAAGTGGTGAAGTTGAAGGTATGTGACCCCATGATCTCTCAGGTGGGCCACCGAAAGCCAACTGCTATGTGTCTTGGAGAAGGAAATGGGACCGAGTGCAGTGGCTGGCGTGTGTGCGACAGTGCGTTGATGTTACCGGCAGACTGGGAACAACTGGTTTCTGTTGAGCTTGAGGCCACACGTGTTCCAATTCTCCAGAAGAAAAGTCCCCACGCAAAACGGAAGTGTCAAGAGCTGCCGAGATGGGTCAGTACTCTTCTTGCTGCGGGGGCTGCTGTTCGTGCACTTGTTCCTCGGCTTCAGGCTCCTCTGGGTGGCCCTCCTGCAGGGCACAGGGACACCCGTTAGCTGAGACAGCGCACCGTGTCGGAGGCCCTGCGGTGCCCCAGGCCCCTCGTCCCTGCACAGCACCGCGTCTCCAGGCCGTGGAGAACACGGGCAGAGGAACCACGCCACGTGGGGGCCGCCCTACTCTCAGAAGCCAGCACACACAGAGGGCTGGATGCCTTCGCTTCCCTGCGCCATCAGAGGATGGATCATCCTGGGCACAGTCAGCAGGCTTTACGTGCCAAACTTTTCCTTCTGTTTTGGAGAGAAATCTTCACAGAACCTACTACACATTTTCCTACCTTCGCTAAAAGAGAAAACCAAATGCAGGGACTAAAGAGCATCATGAGACCCACAAGCGAATCCGCTGGGATGCAGCGGAGCCGCAGGCCCCTGCGGGTGGTTGCCCTGCCCGTGGCGTGGGGCTTCTGGCCGCTGCCACTCTTCCCGCCTGGTGGCACGTCTGCTTCAAGCAGACCCCTTGTTGTAATCGCTACTCATCTGGGACAGGCTTAGGGGCGAGAGTGATAGGAAGGAGAGGACACCAAGTGTTTCAGGAAAAGACCTGCTAAACCCACTATTCGGTCGTAGTGACTGATGATGCTCTGAAGTGTTACTGCTGCTCAGGTGCCTGCCCTCGTTGGCTACATGGAGAGAACGGCTTTCTGAGTCCAGACTGCAGCAAGTTGGGGGGGCGGTGTACACGGGAGGCAATGTGAAGAAAAGAGAAGTTGAGTGCGGTCATCTAGGCAGACCCCCTTGGAAGCAGCCCAGGGGCCAAGAGCTCTCGTCTAAGGTCGGTCCTGCCTGCCATTAGCTAGGAATTCGTGGCCCACGTCAACCCTGGCTTTGGAGATCACTTGACAGTGTTCCTACATGAGGACTCCCTGTGGGGACAAGATGTGGCTCGAGGTTAGAATCAGGCTTTTCCTCCTGCTGGGAGGGCAGGGCTGGGAGGACTCAGTCCCGCAGGGCGGGCGGTGTCACAGACAGACAGCAGCCCGCCCCTCAGACTCTCAGTGCTGCCTGCACCTCACTGGCTTTCGCATCAAACACGCCTGTGAAGGGATAACCACAGTTCACCGAGTGCCCGACAGACTACACAGCACACCGCACACACAGACCACGATGCCCACGCCACTTGGGCGCGCAGACACACGGCGAAGCAGCCTGTGGCTTCTTCTGCCAGCCCTGAGCACTTGGAGAGCCGTGTTCTGTGAGCCGGCACTGTGTCTGAGCCCTGAGCGGCAGACTCTCGGGGCTTCCAGACCTACAGTCTGACACGGGGGTTAACCAAGAAAGAAGTTTAAAAAGAACATCTGGGGAAACTGAAAAAAGTGGTAGAGAATCCCCAAACCCCAGACAGTTTCTTATAGTTTAGGAAAATTTTGTAGCTAGGGTTTTAATCTTACATGGAGTAAACATTTGCCTGGTGTCAGCTGGAGGAAGGCATAAAGTAAACTTGCCAGTGGCTTGTTCCATTCTGTGGAAATACTCACACACATGCAACTCAACCACAGAGCCCAGAGCATCCGCAGCCTCGGGACACACAGATGCAAACCTTTCTCCCAGCTTCAGCCTGGCAGGAGAAGCTCGAAACCCCGCTGCCCTCCTGCCTTCTACAGCGTGGCGGGCGCCCTGGGAGGCGAGGCCCGTCAGGCTCCTGCTCCTGCTCCCGGTGCTGGGACCCCTCTCCCCCTGCGCCGGCAGACTTGGGGCCACCCACCCCTCCCCCTCCTTGCTTCTCTTGTGCCTCCACCGCGCCTCGCACCTGCATCTCCTCCTGCATGCTCACTCGTGGTGGGCAGGCCCTCCCACAGGGCAGGCTTTCCAGAAGTACTCTGCAAACGGGGTGCCCCACAGAGCTGGTCTGTAACCGAGACAACCAGCTATGAACTAAAAACAGATCACTGAGGGGCTTATGGAGATGAAAACAGCACCTGGATCGACTTCTCCTTTAACCACACTGGGATCCGTGAAGAACGGGTCTTTACACACATTCTGCTGTTCATCTGCTCGGACTACTGACAACCACTTGCGATTTGGCTGCATAAGCCCATTTTTCTGCATTCCCCTCCCCACCCCACCCGTCCCTTCCCAGAATGATTTACGGCTGCGTGTCCCAGAGGCTCGCGGCCAGTGGACTGTGATGACAATGCTGCTCCTCCCGCTGGGAATCTCGGAGCCCTGGCTGAGCTGTAATTCTCACTGAGGTCACAGGGCAGTGTCCTAGGACACGGGTCACTGCACTGTGACCACGAGCGTCACTTCAGGGGCTCCTCACACTTACGTGCTCATCCGAGGCATAGAGGACTTCCATGAGTCGCTGCACGAGGTCGTCGTTTTCCTGCCCCTGCTCTTGGCAGAGCAGCTCAATCTCCCGCAACTTCCCGAAGTAGAAATCCCTTTCCTTCTCCACGCCCTCAAGGGCAAGTTTTAACGAATGTACCTGCAAGGGGGTGAGGGGGGAGAAGAAAACCCCCAGATACAGTATAAGAAACGAGCGACCAACTATGCCTGTGCAGGAAGACCCAAACACGAAAAGACAGACATGCAACATGTAAGCGACGTGCAGGTCCCGGGGAGCAACAAGGGGCTGTGGTTTGAAGCTTGAGCCTGGCCCGCAACGTCCAGCCTCAGCAGCACACCAGTCACTCCCTCGGCCGACTGCGTGCTTATTACCCAGGGTCAGAGGGACTGTTCTGCTGGATGCCGCTGCACCGGGCTCAGTAAGCTTCCTCTCCTGCTAACACGGGCCAGGCACACCTTCCTCCTGGCCTGCCCACCCTCCGCAGGGAGGGGCGCTGGAGGCCTGAGAGGAAGGGCGGCAGGGAGAGGAGAGAGGCTGTCCCTGTGGTTACTTCAGATGTGTTCTGAGGACGCTTCTGGCTCCACGTCACCTGCACTGAGTCACCCTTAGTTTCGGACCCCTTCAGAGACGTTGCTGAGCCAAACGGGACACATGCTCTCCACCGCGAACCTGGATCCTGAACTACACAAGGGAAACTGGGGGTGAGATGGAAAGCCTGGCTGAGAAGATCCTAGTTTCTCCAGGTCTGGCTCTGTGGCAGAGTCTCACTGGAAAGGCAGGAAGAGGTGGAAACTCCATTCCCTCAGCAAAATAGCCCTCTGCCCCATTCCTGGCCCATGCTGCTGGTTCGAGGACCTTGCCTGGCTGCATGGCCTCTCCCAGGGGTCACAGACACGGTGCTAGTGGAGGGAGGGAGGCAACGGTGAGGCAGAGCCCAACAGCCCAACCTGGGCAGAAGGACGCTGAAGGGGGTGGAAACATATGGGCTCAGCTCCCAGGCAGCGACACACAGGCCCCAGCGATTACCGGTTCCTGCTCTCCAAGACTCCTGCAATTTTTCTTTTACCCTTCATGCATTTTATATTTATGCAGAGAATATTCTTTAGAAGGTAAATTAAGTCTTTCATGGCCCTCTGGAGGTGAAATCTTTTTCAGTATATGAAAAACCACCCTTTAACAGAATATCTAAGAATTACTTTTGGGATGGAAATTCTCCTTCTGGCTGTGGGCCTTTGTACCTGCTGTGTGTCTGCCTGGAATCGGTACTGAGCACAGGCAGCGTGCATCTGGCCTGACGCACCTGGAAAACGTTCGCCCGTCCTGTAAGACGCAGGGGCACGAGTTCCCCTCACTGACACCCACACAGCTGCTCACTGAGTAGCAGGGCATCCGTTTGCTAACGTTTAACTCTGATTTCTCATAGTACTATTGCCTGGATACTGTTAAAAACTGAAGGCAACCAGCAGCCTCGATTCCAGGAAAAAGAAACCCGCCTTTATTCTAGAAATCCTTTCTTGCTTTCGCACAAACCACCCCCTCCCCGGGCTTGGCCACTGAAGCCACGTGAGGCCTGCGGTGGTGCCAGCCCACTGCCCCCGCCCCAGCACGGGCAGGAAGGGTCTCTGGACACATCTGCACAACGTAAACTAGGCTTGTCTGTCTCTTGAGCATGCTTCAGCTGCAGGACGAGCAAGGAGCTGAGGCTTTTGTACAGAGACCCAGCCCAAGCCAGTCTTTGGTGGTATTCCAGACGCATTAGGTAACAGATGCGCAGCTATAAACATTCCCTAGTAAAAACCAACAGGAGCTAAATTATACGATGAAAGATCAATTGGCAACCAAAATTAGTGCTCACAGTCCCACTCATAAAGACGGATGCCCCTCTGCCCCCTCACGTGTCACAGCGGAGACCTTTGTGGTGGATGGGATGCTGGGGGCGGAGCCTCGAGAAAGTCGAAGGAAAGACAGAGAAGGAAAAATTCTCTTCTCCCACAACCCCCCACTGCAGGGCTAAGTCCCCTGAACACAGCAGGGACTCCACCCCACTGCCTGTTTGCTATCTCATTCTCTGGAAACGGTCCCCACTTACTCTAGTGATGTCTTCTGATTTATTTCTGTCATTGGAATTGTCTAGCACAGTGGTGCTTTATAGTATGCCACGGGAGACTGCCTGAGTAAAGGCATGAGGCCAAGTCAGTGAGAATTCTTAAAGTTTACGGCACTTGTCACTTTCTCTACTACGAGTGTAATTCACTGCTCAGTCTGGGCACTTTCACTCCGCCACTCCTTGCCCTCATGTCCTCACGTCTAACACAGCGATGCCTGTGTGGCTCCCGACCAGTTTCCGGGGGCACCCTGCAGGCTTCAAGGACAGAATGTGGAGGGAACAGTAACAGTTAACCACAGAAACGGCTCCAGAGAAAGAGCTCACTGAGTAGTTGTTGAATGATGCCTTGAATCTTAGGGTGTGTATGACCCTGGCGGGGGCGCAGGCACACTCCTCCGACTGAGCAAGTCAGGGGGCAGGCGCAGGAGTGACACCTTGTGGAAGGAAGGAAAGAGCTGCTGCAAGGAGGAGGAAGACCACTCGGGAGCTCCTCTCCTTCTCACCAGAGTGGCGTTTCGGACGGCAGGACAAGGCCCGGGTCCCCTAGGGCTGTGGGGCTCTTTGACTAGCGGGCAGTGGGGCCAGCTGGCTGAGGCTGTACGGGAGAGGGGGCAGGAAGGAGGAGGGTTTCCATGTGGTCACTTTGGGTTGGAGGGTTGGGAACCTGGGTGTCATGGAGGGTGAGATAATAAAGATATCAAAAGCATGGGAGCTCCTAAGGATAAAAGAGCTGTAAATCTACAGTTTTACAGCCCCACGCCTGATGCAGTGTATGTCTGACCCCACCTGCCTGCAGCCGAGGCAGGTGGCCCAAAGCTCGCTGTGGCTGCACAGCTAGCTGCCTTTCATCCCAGAATGAGGAGCGTTACTGGAAATTCTCTATGGGCTCAAACTGGGACCCGGCAGGTAAGGTGAACATTCCACAGTTTCGAAATCAAAGTCCTGCCACTGATGACTTGCAGTTTCACCTTTTTCATTAAAGTGATCAGAATGGTAAAGAAACACCTTAGTTAAACAACTGCCTGCTTTTAAACTAGGTTCGTGTTTGCAAATATACAATTATCTCAAAAACCATTCCCAGACTCTTGCTGGCTCATCAAGAATCAGATTAATCACTGGGAATGGCCCAGCGAGCAGCTGGCTGGGAACAGCTGGAGGACCGCCAATAAAGGCTCCCGC
>PVJI01022267.1:0-25538 GCA_004026765.1 Micronycteris hirsuta | reverse complement strand
GTAGGGGACATCAATATCTCACTGTCAAAAATGGACAGATCCTCCAAACAAAATATCAGCAAAGATATTGTGGCATTGAACAATGCCCTAGAAGAAACAGACTTAACTGATATATATAGGGCCCATCACCCCAAAGAAGCTAAATACACATTTTTTTCAAATGCACATGGAACATTTTCAAAAATAGACCATATGATAGGACACAAAACAAGCCTCAAAAAATTCAAGAAAATTGAAATCATACCAAGTATTTTCTCTGACCACAAGGGACTGAAATTAGAAACCAACCCAAAGTAAAAAAAACCCAAAACACTCAAAATCATGGAGGTTGAATAGCATGCTATTAAACAATGAATGGGTCAAGGACGAGATTAGGGAAGAAATCAAAAAGTTCCTTGAAACAAATGAAAATGAACTAACAACAACCCAAAACTTATGGGACACAGCAAAGGCAGTCCTGAGAGGGAAGTTCATAGCGATACAGTGCCTACCTAAAAAAAACCAGCAACAGTTTACACAAATGACCTAACCCTACGCCTACAAGAACTCGAGGAACAACAGCAAAGACAACCCAGAGCAAGTAGAAGGAAGGAAATAACCAAGATCAGATCAGAGTTGAACGACTTAGAGACTAAAAGGACAATTCTAAGGATCAATGAATCCAGGAGCTGGTTCTTTGAAAAGATAAACAAAATCGACAAGCCTTTAAGCAGGCTCATCAAGAAAAAAAGAGAGAGGGCCCAAATAAACTCAATCAGAAATGAAAGAGGAGATATCACAACTGATGCCACAGAAATACAAAGGATTATAAGACACTACTGTGAAGAACTGTATGCCAAGAAATATGAAAACCTAGTAGAAATGGACAAATTTTTAGAAAAATATAATCTTCCAAAACTCAATAAGGAAGAAACAGAAAGCCTGAACTGACCAATAACAGTGGATGAAATTAAAGCAGTAATCAAAAAACTTCCAACACACAAAAGCCCTGGACCAGATGGTTTCACAGGAGAATGCTACAAAGCATTTAAGGAAGAACTAACACCTATCCTTTACAGACTATTCCAAAAAATCCAAAATGATGGAAGACTCCCAAATTCTTTTTATGAAGCCAGCATCACCGTAATCCCAAAACCAGAAAAAGACACAACGAAAAAAGAAAACTTCAGGCCAATATCACTGATGAACATTGACGCTAAAATCCTCAACAAAATATTAGCAAACCGCATACAGCAATACATCAGAAAGATCATTCACCATGACCAAGTGGATTTCATCCCAGGGATGCAAGGATGGTACAACATTCGCAAAACAATAAACGTAATTCATCACATAAACAAAAGCAAAGACAAAAATCACATGATCACATCAATAGATGCAGAAAAAGTATTCGATAAGGTACAGCATCCATTTATGATAAATAAAGACACTTAGCAAAGTGGGAATAGAGGGAGCATTCCTCAACATAATAAAGGCCATATATGAGAAACCTACAGCCAACATTATACTCAATGGACAAAAACTAAAATCTTTCCCACTAAGATCAGGAACAGGACAAGGTTGCCCACTATCACCACGTCTATTCAACGTAGTACTGGAGTTTTGGCCACAGCAATCAGACAAGAAAAGAAAATAAAAGGCATCCAAATTGGAAAGGAGGAAACAAAACTGTTGTTGTTTTCAGACGACATGATAGTATACTTAGAAAATCCTATAGACTCTGCCAAAAAGCTACTTGATCTAATAATTGAATTTGGCAAGACAGCAGGATATAAAGTCAATATCCAGAAATCAAAGGCATTCTTGTATACCAACAGTGAAACAGCAGAAACAGAAATCAGGAAAAAAATCCCATTTGATATAGCAACCAAAAAAAATAAAATACCTGGGAATAAACCTAACCAAGGAGGTAAAAGACCTGTATTCATAAAACTATACAACACTGAAGAGAGAAATCATGGAAGACACAAACAAATGGAAACATATACCATGCTCATGGATTGGAAGAATCAACATCATCAAAATGTCCATACTCCCCAAAGCAATTTACAGATTCAATGCAATCCCTATCAAAGTACCAATGGCATATTTCACAGATATAGAACAAACACTTCAAAAATTTAAATGGAACCATAAACGACCTCGAATATCAGCTGCAATTTTGAGAAAGAAGAGCAAAGCAGTAGGGATAACAATTCCTGATATCAAACTATATTACAAGGCCACTGTAATCAAAACAGCTTGGTACTGGCATAAAAACAGACAGATAGACCAATGGAACAGAATAGAGAGCCCAGAAATAAACCCGAGTCTCTACGGGCAATTAATCTTTGACAAAGGGTGAAGAAGCATAAAATGGAATAAAAATAGCCTCTTCAACAAATGGTGTTGGGAAATCTGGATGGCTACCTGCAAAAAAAATGAAACTCGAGCACCAACTTACACCATACACAAAAATAAATTCAAGGTGGATAAAAGACTTAAATGTAACTCGTGACACCATAAAAGTTCTAGAGGAAAACATCGGTAGGAAAATCTCAGACATTCCACGCAGCAACATCTTCAATGATATGTCCCCCAGAGCTAGGGAAGCTCTAGGAAAGAATAAACAAATGGGACCTTATCAAAATAAAGAGCTTCTGCAGGCTAAATAAAACAGTATTAAAATAAAAAGAGAACCAACTGTATGGGAAAACATATTTGCCAATGATACTTCAGACAAGGATCTGATCTCCAAAATATATAAAGAACTCATACGACTCCACCCCAGGAAGACAAAAAACCCAATTAAAAAATGGGCAAAAGACATGAACAGACACTTCTCGAAAGAGGACATACAGAGGGCCCAGAGATATATGAAAAGATGCTCAACATCATTAGCCATCAGAGAGATGCAAATTAAAACCATGATGAGATATCAACTCACACCAGTGAGAATGGCCATCATCAACAGAGCAACAGTTAACTGTTGGAGAAGGTGTGGAGAAAAGGGAACCCTACTGCACTGTTGGTGGGAATGCAGACTGGTGCAGCCATTGTGGAAAACAGTATAGAACTTCCTCAGCAAAATGAAAATGGAACTGCCTTTCGACCCAGCAATTCCACTACTTGGATTATACCCTAAGAATCCTGAAAAACCAATTCAAAAGAACCTATGCACTCCAATGTTCATAGCAGCATAATTCACAATAGCCAAGTGCTGGAAACAACCTAAGTGCCCATCTACAAATGAATGGATCAAGAAACTATGGTACATCTACACAACGGAATTCTACCCAGCAGAAAGGAAGAGGAGCTTATACCCTTCTCAACAGCATGGATGGAACTGGAGAGCATTATGCTAAGTGAAGTAAGCCAGGAGGTGAGGGACAAATACCATATGATCTCACCTTTAACTGGATCATAATCAACAAAAGCAGAAAGCAGGCAGAACATAACCGGAGACATTGAAATTAAGAACAGTCTAACAATAGCCAGGGAGGAGAGGGGAGGGGACAATGGGGAGAAGGGTTTTCAGGAATCACGGTAGAGGACACATGGACAGAACTAAGAGGGAGAGGGAGACTGGGAAGGAAGGTGGGGTTGGAGGGGAAGGGAGGAGGGGAGGGGAGACATTGCAAATAACTGTAATTGAACAACGATAAAGTAATTATTTAAAAATAAATAAATAAAAATAAATAAACAAAAAATATAAAAAAGATGACTAGAAAATCAATAGCAATAATATATGCTCATAGAAATAGAATAGTCTATACTTTTAAGAATGTTTTCGTCTATTGTTCGGGCTGAGTTTATTATATGGGGCTTAAGAGTAATCACGTAAAATATTGAGTATATTTTAATAGGAGGATATGCACTGTATGTGTTTGATGGTAGTTAATATAAGTAGAACCATGAAAAGTTGAATTCTCCCCCCTCAAAAAAAAAAGATGATATAGACTTAGCACACTTATCTACATTCACGAAATCAAAGGTTTTCCTGAGAATCTAGATGTACAGAGGATTCAATCCTATGCTAGAATGTAATACTGTGAGTATATGTTGTGTAAGGGTTATTAATTATGAAATATTAAGAGACTGACCTCAGAAACTATCTAAGCTCTTACCAATGCTGAAATACATATAACTCCTGCTCTAATAACCACCACTTTCATCATTGCATCCTCATTTACTGAATCTCATTGTGTGCCAGAGACATGCTGTGTTAAGTGCTCTTTAGTGTGAAGTAGGCTCTCAGTACCTTTTTGTGAACTAAACTTTATAATATCCTACATTACACTGTGTGTTCTGTGGGCTGATCCGAACAACATCGGTACTCGGGGTATATTTTGAACTGTTAACAACAGAAGGAAAATGTGTATTGTCATATACATTTGGGGAACTTTATTGTTACATTTCATTAATATAGAATCATGTATGGGAGAATAATTTGTAGTTATTTCATAAATCAGTATGCGCCTGGGAACACAAACCTGGCCACTGCAAGACAATCTTTTTGCTATTGTTTTCTTTTATGTGTGAGATGGACTTGTAAGGTACTTTAGAAACAATATAATTAATTGGAAATTGCATACATATGAGTTTGGAGTTTATTCAAACAAAACTTTCAACATTAATCTGATAAATATTTAATGAGATACATGGTTATTAGTGTGCTACATTGTAAATGTGAAAAAAAAAAGTGGCAGAAAAGTATACCCTAGACAGTCCTCATTGTCTGACTTGCCACAGAAGTCCTGCGCCAGATTAATCCTTGCTGTGTGTGTGATCACAGCCATGGGAATAATCAAAGGGATGCCCATTTTTTCAAATACGCTGCATACTAGATATTATACTATGTACTTAACATGCATATATCACTTCATTTTAATAAAAACCCAGTGAGCTAGTTAACTGCAATTTTCAGATGAAATGACATTGAGGCTGAATACTTGAACATGAGGGCAGTGTAATAAGGAAAGGGCATGCAATTTGGAGTCAGGCTCAGTTTCATCTCATGATTCACCACTTACTGTAGGATCTTGGGAAAATTACTTCACTTCTCTGCATCATAGGTTCTTAAAGCATAAAACAGGATTACTACTGTATCTGTTACAGTAATTCATGAAGACAAATATAGTACCACAACATAGGAGGACATTTGTAAATGTTGGACTCTTCTTTCCTCCATTCCCGGGACCCGCTTCATAACTGCACTGTCACTATTGACCTGGGCAGTGTTCACTCCGGCCTCAGTGAGGAAAAGGGGAACAGCGGCCAATGATTTTATATATTAGTCAAAGAGTATGGGTGGGAACAGGGAGCTTATGCATTTCCTTTATCCTCTTCTCCCAGTAGAGCCTCAGTTCTTTTTATGATGTTTCTGTGTAAACTGGGGAAAACTAGCACTTCCAAGCAGACACAGCTCCATGAAAGACAGGTTGGTGAACACATGGCCTCTTAATGTGAAAATAAATGTGTGTTGGAGGTCTCCAAGATCACCTTTAGCTTTGATAGTTTTGTGGAAGGATTTTGGCTACAATTTATTACGACAAAAGGATACGGAGCAAAATTAGCTAAGGAAAAGGCACATGAAGGAAAATCCAGAGAAAACTGAGCACAGGCTCCTAACGTTCTCTCCCAGTGGGGTCACACAGGGCATACTTAATTCCCACAGCAACAACCTGTGACAATACATGAGAAATATCTTCCAGGGAGGCTCATAGGGACTTAGTGCCCAGGGTTTTTATCGGAGACTGGTCACATAGGCATCCTCTGCCTGGCATGTTTCAAAATTCTAGACACTGCAAAGGGAAGAAAGTATTCAGCATAAACCACATTGTTTGCATACCTAGTTGTGGCACAATGAACTGTACTTATCTGGGAATTTTCTGATGTCCAAATTCTCAGGTTCCAGCTAAGTGCTAATCTTGCGAGTAGGCCTTCCTGTGGATACCATTCTCAAGCCTGCTCAGGTTATTTAACTCTTCCTAACACAGTTTCAGGCCATGGTAACACATTCCTGAGCACAAAGGAAATTTTTTTTTTTTTTTGGTAGAATATACAGTTCTGTGCCCAGACACAAGAATTGGAGAGCAGCATACAATTGAATTTTTGCTCCTGCCAGTCTCCTTGGCCAGGTACATCTGAGTAATGAATAACCTGGCTGGCCTAACATGGCTGCCCTGCCTTCTAGGAGAACCTCACAAGGAAAAAAACACTCTATGACCTGTGCAACAATAGACACTGATTTGTTTGTTATGCTCTGATCCAATCTGGTCCTTCTTTGCAATTGGCCTTCTCTGGAGGAGCTCTTCTCACATCCAGTGGGTTTGATGAATGTTCACAAGAGCCTTGGCTGACTTCTCTACTGGTTTCTGCTTATTTGATACTGATTGGAAAGCTTAAGCAAGATACCAAATTTATCTTTTAATTTTTAACTATATTTCAGTTGTCCCAATTTTCTCTCCCTTGCTCCCCTCCACCCAGAATCCCCCACACCCTCAAGCAATGCCCCAGCATTTTTCATGCCCATGAGTCATGAGTACAAGTTCTTTGGCTCCTCCATTCCCTATGCTGTACTTTGCATCCCTATGGCTATTCTGTGACTATCAATTTGCACTTCTTAATCCTCTCACCTCTTTACCCATTCCCTCACATCACCCTTCCATCTGGCATCTAAAAAAACCTCTCCGTATCCAGGATTCTGTCTCTGTTATTCTTATTTGCTTAGTTTCTTTTTTAGATTCAGTTGTTGATAGATATGTATTTATTGTGATTTTATTGTTCATGGTTTTGATCTTCTTCTTTTTCTTAAATAAGTCCCTTTAACATTTCATATAATAATGGTTTGATGAAGATGAGCTCCTTTAGTTCTTTTTTTTTTTTTTTTTTCTTGTCTGGGAAGCTCTTTATCTGCACTTTGATTCTAAATTATATCTTTCCTGGGTAGAGCAATCTTGGCTATAGATTTCTGATTTTCATGACTTTGAATATTCCTTGATAATCCCTTCTAGCTTGCAGAATTTCTTTTGAGAAACTAGCTGACAGTCTCATGGGAATTTCCCTGTAGGTAATTAACTGCTTTTCTCTGGCTTCTTTTAAAATTCTATCTTTGTCTTTAACCTTTGGCATTTTAATTATGATGTGTCTTGGAGTGGGCCCCTTTGGTCTCCAAACAGGGTTATCCATCCTGTTTGGGTCTCTCTGTGTTTCCTGCACTTGCATGTCTTTTACCTTCACCAAATTAGGGAAGTTTTCTTTCATTGTTTTTTCAAATAGATTTCCAATTTCTTGCTCTTTCTCTTCTCCTTCTGGAACCCCAATGATGAGAATGTCGGATTTCTTGAAGTTGTTCCAGAAGCTGTGTACACTATCTTCATTTTTAGGGATTCTTTTTTCTTCTTGTTTTTTTTTTTTTTTTTTTTAAATTTAATCTTGTATTTTTTCATTGCCATTTAGACCCTTTGTAGCTCTCTCCCCCCACAATCACCACACCATTGCCCATGTCCATAAGTCCTTTTGCATTTTGCTCAACCTTCTACCATCCCACCTCCTGCCCCCCCCACTAGCTGTTATCCTGATCTCCATCTATGAGTTTGTCCCCATTTTCCTGTTCCTTTAGTTTATTCATTAGATTCCACATATGAATGAAATCATATGGTATTTGTCTTTCTCTGACTGGCTTATTTAACTTAGCATAGTTTTCTCCAAGTTCATCCTACAGTCATAACGGGCAAAACTTTCTTCTTTTTTATGGCTGAGCAGTATTCCATTGTATGAAAGTCCCATAGTTGTTTTATCCACTCATTTACTAATAAGCATTTGGACTGCTTCCATATCTTGGAATTTGTAAATAATGCTGCAGTGAACATACAGGTGCTTATGTTCTTTCAAATTAGTATTCGGGCTCCTTTCAGATATATTCCTAGAAGGGGGATTTCTGGGTCAAAAGGCAGAATTTTTTTAGGTATCTCCATAAATCTTTCCACAGTGGCTTCACCAATCTGCATTCCCACCAACAGCGCAAAGGGGTTCCAATTTCTCAACATTCTCACCAGCATGTAATGTTTGTTGATTTATTGATGATAGCCATTCTGACAAGTGTGAGATGAT
Organism: Micronycteris hirsuta; assembly: GCA_004026765.1. Classification (NCBI taxonomy): domain Eukaryota; kingdom Metazoa; phylum Chordata; class Mammalia; order Chiroptera; family Phyllostomidae; genus Micronycteris; species Micronycteris hirsuta. The sequence goes on along the minus strand of PVJI01022267.1, from coordinate 17,444 downwards.
ATCTCACCATGGTTTTAATTTTCATTTCTCTGAGGATTAATTACATTGAGCATCTTTTCATATGTCTATTGGTCATCTGTATGTCCTCTTTGGGGAAGTGTCTATTCAGGTCCTTGCCCATTTCCTTAATTGGATTGTTTTTTTTTTTGGTGTTGAGTTTTGTAAGCTCTTTATAAATTTTGGATATTAACCCCTTATCAGATGTATCTGCAAATATGTTCTCCCATCCTGTGGGTTGTCTTTTTATTTTGTTAATGATTCCTTTGCTGTGCAAAACTTTTTAAGTTGGATGTAATCCCATTTGTTTATTTTTCTTTTGTTTCCCTTGACTAGGGAGATACACTCAGTAAAAATATTGCTAGGAGCAATGTCTAAGATTTTGGTATGTTTTCTTCTATGATTTTTAAGGTTTAAGGACTAACATTTAAGTCTTTGACCCATTTTGAATTTATTCTGGAGTGTGGTATAAGAAGGTGGTCTAGTCTCATTTTTCTCCATCTATCTGTCCAATTGTCCCAACACCATATGTTAAATAGACTATATTTAGCCCATTGTATGTACTTGCTTCCTCTGTCAAATATTAATTAACTATAAAGATGTGGATTTATTTGTAGGTTTTCTATTCTGTTCCATTGATGTGTCTGGTTTTATGCCAGTACGTTGCTCTTTTTGCTACTATGGCCTTATAGTATAGTTTGATATTAGGTAGTTTGATTCATCCAACGTTGTTCTTCTTTCTCTGGATCACTGTTGCAATGGAGGCCCTTTTGTACTGCCATATAAATAAATCTTTGAATTATTTTTTCTAGTTATGTGAAATGTGTCATTGGAATCTTAATAGGAATTGCATTGAATCTATAGATTGCTTCTTTGTGTAATATTGACATTTTAACTATGTTAATTCTTCCTGTCCATGAACAAGATATGTACTTCCACTTATTTTTGTCTTCTATTTATTTCTTCAGTGTCTTATAATTTTCTAAGTACAGGTCTGTTATACCTTTGGTTAGGTTATTCCTGGGTATTTTTTCCTTTTGTGGTAATTGTGAATGGGATTGTTTTCTTAATTTCCCTTTCCATTAGTTCAATATTGGCATATAAAAATGAAACTGATTTCTGAATATTAACTTTGTATTGTGCTACTTTGCTGAATTCATTTATCAGTTCCAGTAGTTTCTTCATAGAATCTTTGGGGTTCTCTATGTACAGTATCATGTCATCTGCAAATAATGACAGTTTAATGGCTTCCTTTCCAAATTGTGTGCCTTTTATTTCTTCTTCTTGTCTGATTTCTATGGCCAGGACTTCTAGTACTATGTAGACTAAAAGAGGTGAAAGTAGACATCCTGTCTTGTTTGTGATCTTAAGGGGAAGGCTCATAGATTTTTCTGTTAAATATGATGCTGGTAGTGGGTTTATCATATATGGTTTTTATTGTGTCTAGGTATGTTTCCTTTAATTCTACTTTGCTGACTGTTTTTCTCATAAATGGGTGCTGGATTTTATCAAATGTTTTTTCTGCATCTAGTGGTTGAACATGTGGTTTTTATCTTTCATTTTGTTTTTGTGGTGAATCACATGTATTGATTTGCTAATGTTGTACCAACTTTGCACCCCCAGAATGAATCCCACTTCATCATAGTATGTGACCTTTTGATGCATTGTTATATTCAGTGCTAATATTTTCTTGAGGATATTTGGGTCTATGTTCATCAGGGATATCATCCTATAGTTGTCTTTCTTTGCAGTGTCTTTATCTGGTTTTGGAATTAGGATGATGCTGGCCTCATAAAATGAGTTTGTATAGCCTTGCATCCTCTTAAATTTTATGAAATAGTTTGAAAGGAGAGGTGTTAATTCTTCTCAGAATATTTGGCAAAATTCACCCGTGAAGCCATCCAGTCCAGGGCTTTTGTTTGTTTGGAGTGTTTTGATTAGTGCTTCAGTTTCATTAGATGTAATCTCTCTATTCAGATTCTCTGATTCTTCCTGATTTAGTTTTGTAAGATTGTATGTTTCTAGGAATTTATCCATTTCATGCAGGTTGTCCAGTTTGTTGGCACATAATTGTTCATAACATTTTCTTACAATCCTTTGCACTTCTTCTGTGTCATTTGCTATTTCTCCTCTTTCATTTCAGATTTATTTATTTGGGTCCATTCTCTTTTTTTCTTGATGAGTCTGATTAAAGCTTTGTCAATCTTGTTTATCTTTTCAAAGAACGAGCTCTTGGACTCATTAATCTTTTGTTTCATTTTTTAGACTCTACTTCATTTATTTCTGCTTTGATCTTTATTATTTCCTTCCTACTACTCACTTTGTGCTCTGTTTGTTGTTCTTTTCCAGTTTTCTTTCAGTGTGAAGTTAAATTGCTTATTTGAGCTTCTTCTTCCCTTTTTTTGGTTTGTTTTGATATAGGCCTGTAATGCTATGAATTTCCCTCTTATGCTGGCTTTCCTGGTGTCCCACACATTTTTTATTGTTTTATCCTCATTTTCATTTGTTTCAAGGTATCTTTTGATTTCTTCCTTGATCTCACTGTCGACTTCTTCATTGTTTAATAACATATTCTTTAGTGTCCATGTCTTTGTTTGTTTTCAGGGCTCTTCAGTGATTGATACCTAGTTTCATAGCATTGTGGTCAGAGAAAATGCTTGAGATGATTTAAATCTTCTTAGTTTTATTGAGAATTGTTTTTTGTCTTAATATGTGGTCTATCCTAAAAAAAAAAAAATTCCATGTGCACTACACACACACACACACACACACACACACATTCTGCTGCTTTGGGATAAAATGCTCTGAAGATATCAATTAAATCTATTTGATCTAGTATGTCATTTAAGGCCACTGTCTCTTGGTAGATTTATGGTCTGGATGATCTATCCATTGAAGTCAGTGGGATGTTAAAATGCTCAACTGTGACTATATTTCTGTTGGTCTCTCCATTTATGTGTATGCATCAAGATTTGCTTCATATATTTAGGTGCTCCTGTGTTGGCCGTGTAAATGTTTTCTACGGTTAGATCCCCTTGTTGGTTTGTTCTTTTTATCATTATGTAGTGCCCTTCTTTGTCTCTTACTATAGCCTTGATTTTAAAGTCTATTTTGTCTGATATAAGTATCACTACCTGTACTTCTTTTTCCCTTTCCATTTACATGAAATATACTTTTCCATCCTTTTACTTTTAATCTTTTGATCTGAGATGGGTCTCTTGGAGCATATATATGAGTCTTGTTTTCTTATCCGTTCAGCTACCATATGTCTTTTGAATTGGACATTCAAGCCATTTACATTTAAGGTGTTTATTTATAGATACACATTTAGTACCATTTTATTGTTAGACTATTTTTCTCTGTTTTTTTTTTTCTTTCTCTTTTTCTTCTTCTTAAAGCAAGATCAGTACTGTTTAGTGTTAACAAACTCCTTCAGCTTTTTCTTATCTTTGAAGCTCCTTATTTCTCTTTCCATTTTAAATGATAGCCTTGTTGGGAAAATTAGCCTTGGTTTTAGGCCCTTGTTTTTATCACTTTAAATATTTCACACCACTCTCTTCTTGCCTGAAATGTTTCTGTTGGGAAATCAGATGACAGTTTATTTTGTGCTCCCTTGTAGGTAACTACCCGCTTTTCTTTTGTGGCTTTTAGGATTCTCTCCTTGTCTTTAAGCCTTGTTGTTTTAATTATGATATGTCTTGGTGTAGGTCTCTTTGGGTCCAATCTGTTTTGGAGTCTTTGAGCTTCCTGTACTTGTGTCTCTTTTTCCTTCACCAGATTAAGGAAGTTTTCAGTCACTATTTTTTCAAATAGGTTCTCAACCTCTTGCTTGATCTCTTTTCATTCTGGCATTCCAATGATATGAGTGCTGTTGTGCTTTATGTTGTCCAAAATGTTTCTCAAGCACTCCTCCTTTTTTTTTTTTTTAATTATTTATTTTCTTTTTGCTGGTCTGTTTTTTTTTTGTTTGTTTTTTTTTCCCTTTCTACTTTTTCTTCCAAATCACTGATTTGATAATCTGCTTCATCTAACCTACTGTTTATTCCTTCTAGTGTATTATTTATTTCAGATATTGCATTCTTTATTCCTGATAGGTTCTTTTCTATGGTTTCTATGTCTTTTTTCATGCTGTTGAGTATCTTTATAATCATTACTCTAAACTTTCTATCGGATAAATTACTTGCCTCCATTTCATCTAGGTCTTCTTTTAGAGAATTTTCTTATTCTCTCATTGGGGTTTGTTTCTTTTTCTTCCCAATTTGGCTACTTCTTTGCATTTTCCACCTTAGTTGTTAAACTGATCAATGATATAGCCTCAAGCTGTAATAAGCAGTTCACCTTGAGCACCACAGAGTGAGGCAGAGTAATTCCTATAGGCTGGACCATTGCTTAGCTCAGGCTGATGCCACTGAATCCCCTAAGGCTGACACCACTTGGAGAGAAGTGTTGTTTTGAGAAATATGACTTCTGCAGTATAGGGAATGGCTACGCACAGTGATTCCAGGGACTGTTCCTCCAGTTATCTCCCCAGACCCACCAACCCCAGACTTTCCTCAAGCATCTCTATTCCACTCTTCCCTTCCTCTGCCAGAGCCTAGGTTAAGTGGCTGCAAACAAAATGTTGTGTGTTTGTTCTTTAAGACAGCAGTCCTCAACACATTTGGCACCAGGAACTGGTTCTGTGGAAGACAATTTCTCCATGGACTGGTGTAGGAGAACCATTCCACTTACCATGGGAAATGTAGCCCAACATTCCATGTTTAAAAAAAACCCAGTGGAATGTGGGATGGCAAGCAGGCCCCACATGTGTGAAAACAGGCTTTCCTGTGGGTAAATCAGGAAGGCATCTTTTCTAGAGTTAAGTCTTGCTATTTCTAAAAAACTCTCTCACCCTGGATCAAAAAAAAACAAACGCTAATGCATATCTAGCTTCCTTACACCAGTGCTAATCCTTTCAAGTTCAGCCATATCTCTTGTCTTTGCATTTTTTGAATAATCCTTTTGATGTACCTTCCTGGCTGTTTACCATCTAAAGTGAATCTACACATAGTAAATAAGACCATTCTGATGTAATGTACCCAGGAAAAACAATAAAAGCCTGTTAGGGCAGCGCTTAGGGCCTCTCTCTGAGTTCAGAGGGGAGTCGCATAGTCCCGGCTCTTCTAGTCCTATGTACTCCATGTGAATTTATTTACACACCTGCGATAGCATACAAATTCCGTGGGACAGGATTTGTGACAGACTGGTGGGCTGCATGGCTTTATAGCCTGCCACCAGATGCTACTTAAGTGTCACTTGCCACTTACTAATAGTTTTGATATGAGTCTGCAAGCAATTGATTTATTATGGTCTCTTTGCTGTCAAACCTCTCTGCCAATGAAAATCTATATTTGCAGCTGCTCTTCAGTGCTAGCATCACCACCTCAGCTCCACCTCAGATCATCAGGTATTAGATTCTCATAAGGGGTACACAACGTAGATCCCTTGTGTACACAGTTCACAATAGAATTCATGCCCCTATGAAAATCTAATGGTGCTGCTGATCTGACAGGAGGCGGAGCTCAGTTAGTAATGCAAACAATGGGGAACAGCTGTAAATACAGATAAAGCTTTGCTCATTTGGCAGCCACTCCCTGCTGTGTAGCCCGGTACCTAACATGCTACTGACTGGTACTGGATTGGGCTGTGGCCTAGGGGTTGGGGATTCCAGCTTTAAGAGGCTCTCTGTGACTCCGTCTCTCTCTGGAAGACAGAAACCCTGCTACTTTTCGTAGTTGGATGTTTTCTGGGTTCCTTTCCTGCTCTGGTGCTCTAGGCTAGGGAGCCCAGCTTGGTTGGGATTTAGATCCCACGCTTCTCAGAGGGAAACCCCTGGCTACTGAAATGTCCATTCACAACTTCAGCTGCCCCCTGTGAGAACCTAGGCAGCCCTCTTACACTTCCTCCACACTCCATACCAGTCTTGTGGTGAAGTGGTTTCTTCTTTCTGTCTTTGGTTAAGGCTTTTCGCAAACTAGGGTTCAGTTGGATATTCAGAATGATTTCTCTACATTTTAGTTGTAATTCCAGATTGGTCCTTGGAGGAGGTTAGTGTAGCTTTCACTTACTACTTCACTATTTTAACAAATTTATCTTATACTTAAAATTCTATAATCCTTATGTTATTTTACCTCCACCACCTACTTCTTTGTTTGGTTATTCTTCAGTAAGCAGCACTATGAGGTAGTTAGGACTATGATTGAATAGTTGAGGCTCAGTCTAGTGAAATAACCATATTGAAGCAAGTTGTTGGAAAGTCTTGGACCAAAACACAGTTTTGCTATTCCTGGAATGTATATCCTTGCTGTGGAATCCACTTAATGTGATAACAGTGAGTACATGAAATGACTCATAATAGATAGACAGTTTTAGTCCAATTATGCAGAATCCTTACTTAACAACCCACTGTAAAAGTAACAAGCCCAGTGGAGTCTTAACCAAGGGAATCACTGCCTTGGTTAGGTTTCAGAGGCCTGAGTTAGATTAGTCAAAGTGGCCAACTATACTCTAGGATGAGTGGAAGCTAACAGTGTCATTGATAAGTGCAATCCAGTACCAAAGATGACAACCCAAGAAATTCTATCTAGTCATGAAATCAAAATTCATGAGTGAGGAGAGAGGTAGAAGAACTCAAGTTATGATGAATGGACATATTCAGGAATGAAGTAGCAAATGAGGAGCAAAGTCAAAAATAAAGGGAGAGAGAGAGAGATAATTATTTGCCAAAGCTTGGATGTCCACTCTTCATATCTAACTCTAGCCTATTATAACCCAGACTGTCTTCTTTTTGTTTAAATGAAAATTGTCTGGTAAGTGGGTAAGTTGTCTATTTTGAAGTTGCTATTTGTCATAAATAAGGCTTAACTCATTCAAATTTCATGCACTTTCTTACAAATGTTAAAATAACAATTTGGGAGGGAGAGTTGATTTTATAGGATACCCCACTATAAAAGATATTTAGTATTCAATAAACTTTTCAGTCCTTTACCTTAATGTTGTGTCTTTATATATTGATTTAAGTCTCACTGGACATAGGAGACAAAGGTTCCATGATCTATGCACTTAATAAGCCCTTAAATAATAAAACAGGATATACTTGAAGGACCAGCTGTCTTTGTTTCTATTTTATGACCGTACTTTTATGAGACTGCTGATTAGAACTCAGGCTGGCCCTTAGAGCAACATTGCAGAGTTAGCAAAGTTCTTCCCAGCCCTTTCCTAACTTCTCTTTATCACCACGCTTACATTATGCAAATTCTTTCTTCAGCTGTCTGATGCTCTAATGCTGCTAGGATTTTAGTATCTGTTTACCCTGTAAACAATTTGCCCACTGCAGGGCCATCCCATGTACTAGATCAGGATTTAACAATATTTTGCGAGTCACTTGTTATATTTTTTATTTTTTGTTTCTTGTGGTGAAAAAGATCCCATATATCAACTTGTATATTGAATGTAGGGTATAGTGAGTGGGAGTGGTGGTCTGGAAGAAGAGAGGACAGGTGCAGTACCAGCTGCCTCTCAGAAAACAAACAAAACAAAACAAAACAAAACAAAACAAAACTGCTGTACACATGACCCAATCCTAAGATTCTGCATCTTTAGCACAGAGGGAAGACTAGCCTTCCCCGCATAGTTTCCTCTTCACTTACCTTCAGGAGGTATGCCATACCTTATCAATTCTGTCTTGTTTCAGAGGAGTTGTTGATGTTCATTTAAACTTGGACTCTCTTATTTTATTTTTTCCTAGTGAAGAATATATTTTTGCATTTTTTATTTTTATTTTTCAATTATAATTCACTTTTAATAGTATTGTGTATTGGTTTTAGGTATACAACATAGTGATTAGACAACTACTTTATACTTTACAAAGTGTTTAATATATTTTACAAAGTGTTTACTTCAATATTTCCACCTGTGGGACTGGGAGACTAAGTAAAAGATGAAGAGATTAAACCTGGACTCTCTTATTTATGTGTTGTGGCTGGGAAGCACAGAACTGTTATCAGGTGATTAAGACTTAGTCTGTTTAGAGAACTAGATAAAGATAATTTGCTGAAAAGTTGAGGCCAGAGTCTACAAGTCCTGAGAATGGTCATAGATTCTGTATTTCTCAGCCCAGAGCATCCAAGGAAATGGTCCTAAAGTGCAAAGTACCATAAGAGCTCTGGACTGGGTCTTACAGGATGGACAAGATGATGGAGACATCAGAATGATGAAGGTTGTGATGGTACTATTCTTGGTCTTGAGGTCTTTTAATTTGAAGCCTTCTTCTTAGAAAATTAATTCATACAAACTTTGTCTTTTCTTCAAAATGCAAGTCCCTTAAGATGGGTCAAATGAAGAACAGTTTTCACTGACTCTTACAGAAGAGATAAAATATCCATTGGGAAAGATAGATCCAGGGTGTACCCAGATATTTATGCTGGAATCAGAAGGTAACAAGAGGGAAAGACAAAGTATGGTTCTTATTTTGGTGAATGGATATAGTTTGAGAATGAAACTATTTTTAACTAGAAGGAGAAGATACATGTATGCACGTATATGTTTGTATGACAAGAGGGATCTTGGGTTTATATGGGCTGGAGTTATGTCTGAATCATGTCTGCCTCACAAAACTACCCATCCATGCACCTCAAATCTTGCACTTAATGATAAAAACAAACAAACAAACAAACAAAAAAAAACTCCAGCCTATTCGTACAAAAGTACCCAATGGGTATTTCTTATTGTTGTCCTCATGTGTTTTCTTTCTGAGTTTACTGGCTACATAAGCCTCTTATTTTATCACCTCATTCTAGTGGTCAACAAATTCCTATAGAGCAAGTAATGAGCCAAGAACTCTACCAGGTGCTGGAAGTATGCAGTGAACAAGGTACTACTTTCTGTTAAGAGAGTTAGCCTTCTTTCAGTTAATTCTTGTAGTCATCAACCTTGAGTGAGGAAATAGCTTCCCTTGTTTGCCCTGTGTCCATTTCTTCTTACTGAGTAGATGCAGTGATAATGCAATTTTGTTTGATTTTGTTTCTTCATGGAGACTTCCAGACTCCTCCTAGGTGATTTGGACATAATATCAGTCTGACTATTGTTTGTGGAAATGTGTTGGTCTTTTTCCTCAGAGAAGAATTCTATCCATTCAGTGCACTGATTGGGAGATTAAGGAAGAAGCCTACTCCATGATAGTTTATGAACCCCAAACCTATGAACAGGTCATGACACTCAAAGTCTCCATCTACCATCCATATAATGTAGCTCTAAACCATCTATACAAGTAGGACCATTGATCCTAAACCCTGGGCATTACTCTAGGACTCTTCAAATACAAGTATTTACTAGTTCTGGCTAAGCAAGTTAGCTTGTGTGGATAAATGAGATGTTATCTCATGAATTACACTTTTTTGTGCAAACACACTTTAGATGAGACTATTTTAGAGGACTACTGCCATTTAAACCCTTGGCCAAAGCACTCGTACTTATCCCTAAGTCACCAAGCACAGATTTGTTTTCCAAAGTCAGAAAAAAAAATAAAAAACTACTGTAAGTGATGGTAGGGTGAGGCCAGAAAAGAGAGGTGGAGGAGAGGGGTTAGAAGAGGCAGTGGGTATGACAAATAGCTTGCAACCTGAGAAATTTAAATTAGGACATATGATAATAACAATTTAACATTCATTCAGTTAGATTTATAACACATTTGCATTATCTATCTCTTTTTCACATAAGTTCTAAGGTATGAATATTATCTTCACAGTTGATTCTGAAAACTATAAAGGACACATGGACAAAACCAAGTGTGGGTGTGGAAGCAAGGGAGGGAGGTGGGTTTGGTTGTGGTTGTGGGGCAGTCATGGGGGACAATACAGACAGCTGTAATTGAATAACAATAAAATGATTAATTAAAAAAATAAAATAAATATTATCTTCACATAAACTCATATAAATATTATGGGTTTTAACATAAGATTATCCAGAATGTAGATTTTGGGAGGTCTTATGGACTACTGCTTCAGTTGAGAGTAAAACTCCAGGAACATGAGTGAGGGTGCAAGAAAATGAAGCAGAGAAATAAAAAGGACCCAAGATGAGAATGCTTTATCAAGGTAGCCATAAAGAGATTGCTTGATCAACAGCACAGTTCACTCAAGAATGTCTAACTTATGTCTCAGAGCTCTCTCCAGGAGGTAAAAAGGGGGACGTTTTCATCCATGGCTTGTACCTCCCTTGACTGGATATTATCTTCATGGTCCTAACTTTTCCTCCAGTATTCATTCCAGCAGTCCAAGCACTGGAGCCATGGCAGTCAGCAGGGAAGCCTCAGGGTGGAAGGTAGGAGGCCCAGTCTGCTGGCAAGAGATAAGACACTATCAGCTGTGTCTGTGTGACGTTGGCCTGACCCCAGTCAGAGATGGGTAGACCAAGTAGTGTTAAAATGATGCAAAAGTGGTATCTCATTCCTTACTGTTTTCTCCACTTTATAGATGAAGAAAACAGGCTCAAAAAGAAAGCTGGGTAAATAGTCCAACCTTAAAATCTAGTAAGTGATGAGGGAAATTCAACACAGAGAGATTCTCAACCACTCTATCTAAATTCCAAGTTACTAGTTGCTGATGGAAAGACTCCCATCGAAAACTTGAGAAATTAACCCACGAGGTGACATAAACTAAAATTTCAAAGAATGCTCAAATGGATTTTAGAAAATTGAACAAACTTTGACTGAATTATTACTGGACGTGGGAAATAAGAGTCACATCTTTAACTCGAAAAACATTCAACTAGGAAAACCACACCCATTAATCCCAAATATGTTTGATGCATGCCCTCACCCCTCAGGCACAATAAAGATCTGAGCTGCATGTTGGCAATCTTAAATGTACTTGACATATTCCAGAAGACAGTGCTCATTTCTCTTTAGTACCTACTTTTTGCTACTTTGTGTCCTAAATATTTCCCATAAACTATACTACAAGGTAGGTAACAGTATCACCATTTCGTAGATGATAAAACTGAGGCCCCGGCAGAGAGAAGGAGTGCTCTTTGTTATCCCGCATTGTCCCTATGGTACATATTAACAGTTAATATATGGTGTATATTTTAGTTGTGGCCTCTATTTGCCTTCTTTATTAATATTGTAGAGGAGGATGATAAACCCTGGTTGGGCATCACGATAATTTTAAAAAACATGTTAAAATTATTCATCCCCAAGGAACACCGTAAACCTGCTGCATTGGACCTTCCACAGCTAATTGACCAGGGATCTGAAATGTGACTTTATTTCACAGGGGATCTGACGGAAAGCTAAGGCTGACGTGCAAAAAGGGAGACTGAAAAGAGTGAATGTGCTCTGAAACTATGAAATAAATATGCAATATTCAAACAAGGGTTGGGAGAGAAGACAGTTCTGCTCTACTTGGTACAGATCATATCAGAGGTGTTTTACAACTGGAGTAGCTTACTTTAAAGGCCAGATTCAGGTTTGGAAAGAACTGCTGCACCAGGGTTTAAAGCCTATGTCTACGTAATACAAGACAAAGCCAGATGCAACCCAAGAGGCTGGCAATCGAGGAAGCCTGGCGAGGACAATTCTTTCATCCATGTTAAATCAGCCAACCAACAAACACGGACACAAGCAGAGAGCTTCTCTTATCTGGCCTCTGTGCTGTCAGCAGCAGAGAGTCAGCATAGTTTCTAGGACACGCTCTGTGCTTTCTGGCCTGCAGTACTCCTGCCCAGCAGCTCAGTCTGCATTGGGGCTTTACCTTGCCCTCCACTGCTTAATCCACAGCTCCCCCAACTACTCCACTCCCAAACACACAGGCTACGTTTTAGCAGAGCAGCTATTATTTTCTGACCTTTGGCACTGAGCAGTCATCATCAGGTACAATTTCCCTACCACACAATTGCACTGCTAGTTGCAGCCTCAGTTATAATTATGAAGGCTGTCCCAGCACCTGCTGCCTACACTGTACTTAACCGGGAAGGATGGCCTCTCGTTCTCTTTTAAATGTTTTAAAAGAAAACCAGTAGGCACTATGAGGTTCAAGCACCAAGCAGAAATGGAAACTGGAGTCCCCTTGCTTTGATAGACATGCACAAGTTTTAATTATCTACTCATCCAGGATTTAAAAATTTTCATTTTGCTATAAAAAGCAGAGAATGGTGACGACCTGATTTACGTGAAGACAGGGAATGAAATTGGTCAAGAACATTGTCCACACTTCAGTCACTGTCACTTTTTCCCATATATTTTCCTTTGTAGTGTTCATTTCCCCATTTTGTAAATAATAAATATAAAAATATAGAAAATGTAGAAATGCATAAAGATGAACAACCTATGACCCCAACAAGACAGATAAAACCTCTATTAATATTTTTATGTTTTTATTTTATCTCATTTATTCACATACACACAGATAAAATAATTAGTTATATTATAGCAGTTTTATATTCTGATTTTGTTTTATATTACATTATAAGAAAACATTTATTCATGCCATTGAATACATTTTAAAAACAACTTTTTATGATCATATCCTTAAGTACTTCACTTTATTTTCCTATTGTGAGATATATAAATTTTTTCCAATCTTCTGCTAATTTCTTATTAATTAGTAAATCACCCAAGATCAATGAAGCTCATCTTCTGTGTAGACACTTTCATGACATCACAGTGTATGTACATGTGCTGAGGTTTCGGCAACAGAAGAACCTGGTTGAATCCCAGGTCTACCACTAGCCTGAAGGTTTTCTCATCTGTTAAGTGGAGCTCATGTTAACTCTCTTACTTATCTCTTCGAATTTTCTCCCCCATGCTCCAGTACAAACCAACTCTGTTAGCTACGCTTCCTTCACACCCTTGCTTGTGCGGCTCCACTTGTGCAACTGCACACTCACACGTGTCCTTTGTAAATTTTATTTCATTGTCAACACCAAACCCAAACCTGAATCCTGTACAACTCCTCCCTCTTCTTGTTCGGCTTCATCTCTGGCCCTGCCCCTGTTAGGGTCCCACTTGGACTTTGGATCAAGGTGTATTCATTGACTGTGATTCTTCACCCACTAGCTGAGGTGAATGTCAGGAATTTTGGTATTTACCTTCAAATCTCCAGCACCTAGCACAGTTCCTGGCACTTGTTCAGCTCCCAGAAAATAATATTGAATTGAATGAATGGTGGAATAAATTTTAAAGACTTTGACATTTTATTTTTTAACATCCAATCTATTTTGCACACATGCATTAGCAATTTTATATAATAATGAAAATACTGAAGAAAAACATTATTAGGTAATGGACATTAAATTAATGGAGGAGGCATAAAGATCAAATAACTAACCCTGAGTAGATTCCTTCTTTTTTTAAGATGCGAAAGATTTATATAACCTGAATAGAAACCAGAGTACAGATTCCTTCTTTTCTAGGAGGAGAAACTGAGGACTGAGGAGCTCTCATAAACTGTCCGCATACTGCTTCAGAGGGGCAGAGTGGGGGCTAGAACCCAGTCCCCACCCTTTGCTGCTCAGTGCTACACAGGGTTCCTTCGTACCCCACGAGCCTGCCTCAGCCACTCTCATCACCGGAGCTTTCTGTCTCTTTCAAAATCCTACTTATGTGTCTAGGGTAAAAATAAATTTAAATTTAAGATCAGGTTAACTATTGACCAAATTTGCAAAGAACCTACAAGTACTTCATTGTTATTCATTATCGACATTGCCTCCATCCACCCACCCATTCCCAAGCCTGCCCCACTTCCTAAATCTTGGTCTTTCTATCAGAGAATTCTGTTTCATAGAGATTAATCTCTAGATTATTTAAGTTAGATGTCGGCTCCCTTATGAATTTGTCTAAAACATCTGAGAAATAAATCCCAGGGCAGGAGGAACTTGCAGACATGCATCTAATTAACCTTTATTTGTCTGTTTAATGGCCTTGCAGTTCAATAGTTGCTTGATTTTTATTATTTGTCTAATTAGTGTGGTTTAAGTGGCTTTTTATGTCAGATTTTATAATATCATTTTGCTTACACAATTTCAGGCCCTCTGGGGAGTTCTAATATTACAGTGCTCAAGTGCTATATATCTATTTGTTGTTTGTTTGACTTTTCGGAAAAAAAAAAAGTGCTTTGACCATTTTTTCCCACTAGGGTGTATAAGTAATCTATGAAATTCCATGATGATGATAAAAGCTTTTCTATTAATTGTGCATAAATTATCAACCCAGGCTTCAACTCAAATTAATCATTTGTCTGTCCAATAAGCAGATTGACAGACTTGCTGGTCTGAAACAAAGGGAGTAATAAAAGAAACCCCCACCACACACCAGCAAATACTTCAACTTAAGGCAAGCTAACAAAATAAGCACATATTTATAGAGCAGTTTCTATAGGCTTGAAAATGTAACTTTTTACTGAAATCTAGGGATATGGTTAATTGAATGTCTGTAATGGAATGGTTATGATTTAAAATAATCTATTTGGTGTGCAAATCTTTTTTCCTACATCTGATATTTTGCTTTTATATTTTTGCAAGCTGGTTTTATTTCCAAATAAAGAGTAAACCTGCTTCCGATCATAAAATTTGCATTTTTATATGTCAGTGTTCTTTTCTTATTCCATGTACTTTCTAAATTACTGAAAATTACTATGAACACAGTTTAATTCTATCCATGTAGACTAGTATGGCTGTCTCTAATATTGATTATGATTATAGTTTCCTTTAGCCTCCCTGATCTCTTGCTTTATTTTCTTTGTTTCTTTCCCTCTGGCTTTAAGATAGAGTGAACAGTTTGTTCTCTCTCTCTCTCCTCTCACAGGGTTTTAAAGATCTAGTATTTAGCACAGTCCTCAATTTGTCACTAATAGTCAGAATGTCCAGTAGCAATTGCTCTATGCATGTAAACAATGCCTTTATGGAGAACGAAAGCGCTGGATATACTGTCTGATGTATAGAGAAGGAACCAAAAGCACTGGATCCTATTCCCTACTCTCATTTTTTATATAACATTTAACCTTGGGTATGTCCAGATTCTTAGCTCTTCAATGTCTATGCTTTCTGTCTGGGAAACAAAGTTACTTATATTCGTAGGCAGAGAAAAGGGAAAACATGCCACATATTTCACTGGATAAACATTCACAAAATTCAAGTATTATTCTGAAATATAATTCATCCCAAAGTATCTTCTATGTTCTAAGAATTGTGCTGGGCACCAGAGATACAAAGATAAGTTGGACATTACATTGGTACTCATTGTTTGACAGGGGCTGAAAGAGAGAACTGGACTCAAATGTGTTTGAAATAGTACCTGGAATATCATTATAAATTGAAGTGAATTAGAAGGATAGTTTATCTATTAAAATCTTAAGAAAGACAGCAGATAAATAATTATAAATCCATATGTGTAGTTTGGGTCATTGTTTGTAACTCTTTATTCCTTTTTGTGGAAGAATTAAACATTAATTGTAACTTTATAGTGTCTCCCTTGAAAGTTGACAGAGTGCGAATCTCTCTTCCTCATGGGTTTGGCAAGGTGATTTGTTTTACTCAATGGAATGCGGGCAGAAGAGACATTGTTCCAAAGATGAGTTGAGCCTTGAAGAGGCATGGGAAAGTTCTGTCCTCCTGTTTGGATTACTACACTTGGCCAGGAAAAGACCATGCCCAGTAATGGTTTCTCCTCAGCTCATGCCAAGAACAGACAAACCTGGAGCAGACCGAACTCCGCCCCAAGGCTGAATTACACTGCAGCCAGTTGATCCCAGTCTATACCAACCGAACCTCAGACACATCTAGGAACTTGATATAAATGGTATTGATATAAGCATTGAAGATTTAGGGGCCACTTGTTATATAATATTATCATGATTAAACAAAAGACTGGTTATTAAAACACATTTTTGTAAGCCAAAATGAAATTTTTTAACTGAGGAAGTGGTCATCTATTGAATGATAAAGCTAGTAAGATGAAAGATACATGGGAGAGTGAAGATTTACATAGCTCCACAGATTCCTTGCTGGACATGAGAACAAGCTAACTTCAATGGAGAGATCAAGCTTTTGCTATCTTAACCCAGTCCATGGCTAACTATAGGACAACCAGAAGCCATAGCATTGGGTGATACAAACAGGAGCTATGTAGTGTTTTTGCCAAAGTGATGAACTTGAATTTAGTAAACCCCTAGATCCAACTTTCCCTTTGCACAAAGCACAAAATATCGAGGTAGAAGTTAAGCAATATCACAAATTAACATCAGAAAAATTCCTTGTGATGTACAATATTTTATTGCACAATTGACTGGTCTCTGCAATAAGCCAATGCTGCAAAAGAAAAAGTGAAAAGGAGAAAAAATATGACAGCTAAATGTAGTGTGTGCTTCTAAATTATATCGTGGTTCTCTGGGTCAGAATCCCTAGAAGAAACTAAATGTACCAACACCTGATTTTGGACTTGTAGCCTTCAGAATTGTGAAAAAATAAACTTCAGTTGCTGAAAATAAATAAATAAATAAACTGTATCTTGTTTTGAAAATTCCAGCTGAAAAGACATGTAAAGACAATTGAGATCATTTAAATATATGTACTGGCTATTAGATCTTATTCAGAAATTATTATCAATTTTGTATATGTTAATAATGATATTTAGTTATGCAATAGTCTAAAATTTAAAAATTTACAATGAATTATTTAGAATTTATAGCTCATATGTGAATAATAATAACTTGAAATTACTTCAAAATAGATGTTAAAATTATGGCAAAATGTCAATGCCTATTAAATTTGAGGATAAGGATACAAGATGTTTATGATTCTATTTTTGTCATGTCTAGGTGTTTAAATTTTTTAAATAAAAAAGACCAGTGACAATGCACTTAGTGCCCTGGGTAAAATCATTCAGGATGTTACTTTCTATTCAGTTTGGCCCAAAACCGAATGTTGTTTTTAGTGTCCCTCAATGCATCGTACCTGTTCAAAGCCAGAAGGGATCGGTAGCTACATGAAGACGAGCACCAAGTTTCAAACTTGTTTTCACTTAGCCTGAGCACTCAGTGTATATTGGCATAAATGCATGTTAGCTATTCTGGTAAAGATGATATACAGAACTCTCTTTTCATTATTATTACTGCATTAGTGACAGTATATTGCCCTCCTGTGCCCTTGTCAGTGGAAGCATAGACTATGGTTGGGTGGCCTCTCAGTCTGGGAATTAGCTGATTAAGTCAGCCTGAGCAGTGTCCACTTAAACCACTAGTGAAGCCAGTCAACCAGCTGGTTAAAGCTGTTTAGAGATCAGCCACCACAGCTGTTTGGGATTGCTCTATGTGCCAGATAATGCAGAGAGCAAGGGAACTTACTTTATATTTAAATGTCCAATGGATATATACAATTTCTTTCTCTAGGTCTCTATAACAAACCAGATATTTTTT